>VWZN01019734.1:130834-147576 GCA_013396955.1 Regulus satrapa | reverse complement strand
GGCGGCCCCAGGCCGCGGCACAGGCTCAGCACAGGCGCTCCTGGCAGCCCCAGGGTGCCTGTCCCACGGCCGGAAAGCCTCCCCAGGCGCTCCCCGAAAGCAGCATCACCCGCCTCCATGGCTGCAGCAGCAGCGTGCGAGCTCGGTAGCAGCAGCGGAGCAATAGCGACCCTCCAGGTATCCCACCCAGCCCTGATGCCGCCAGCTCTCAGCACGCACAGGTCACTCACCCACAGAGAACGCGGCCTCCAGCCCCAATCCTCTCACTCGCAGCCTCTTTTCCTCATTTTCAGATGATTCTAGTGATGCTCACTTAGTGCTCCAGATTCAGGCTGCTCTCAATCGCTGTGCTGAATGCTCGGGCCAATGAAGCGATTTCCTCTGCGAGAGGAAAGCCTTCAGGGAGGAAGGCCTGTCATCTTTGTCCCTGTGCCACACACCGTGTTATAAGCCAGGCCCAGGAGCAGTGACGCTCAAGAGAGGGAATGGGAATGGGAGAGACAGGGTCTGGGAGCCAGAGAACACAGCCTCTGGGACTGGCACAGGACTGAGTGAGGGAAAATGAGGGGGAATCCCATTGCCTGAGCAAGTGAATGCAGGGCCCATTGCACTGGTGTGTCTGGGAAAAGGGAGCAATGCAGAGAGTAATTAAAACCTGTACATTTAACCCAAGATGACTGGCATTCCTACAGAAAAGATCTCTGTCTGAGGGTAAATGTGATGTACAGCACGGACTTCACTGCAAGGATGAGAGGACTAAATCACCTTAGTCTACGGCAAGCCCAGGTGAGAGGTTAAGGACATGCTGGACTTTGCAAGCACCTCCGGCCTTCTGCTGTTTGCAGGCTACTGCTGTGTTCTGTAGGATGTCTTGCTCTGCCTGGCAGAGGATCTTCCTCGGATAAGGAGTCTTCATCACTCTTGGCAGAAGCCTCCTTGGTGACTGCTTGGGTGGAAGGACCCAGACAGGGAAGGGTGCAGGTTGTGCCCTGCCTACATGATCAACCCCTTCTGTAATCATTTTGATCCCAGTTCTAACAGTTCACCTTTGCTAAGGCTACCAGGGACCGTCTGACGCTTTGCCCAGAGCTGGCATGGTGCCTTTCTGGAAACACTCTGCCTTCCCCTCATGCTCTGCATTCCCCAACACAGACAGAATGACGATTTAAATGACAAAGCATGACCAGCTGCCTTGATTTTCTGTCTCTTTTTGTAGCTAGACACCCTCAGTCTGCCTGAAGCTAAACAGAGCCAACAACATTGCTCCTGATCCACTGCATGGCAAAAGCAGCTTTGATCAGTTCAGTTTGCTGAGACAAAGAGCTCGAGGGGAACACCAGGCCAAAGGCTTGAAGAAAAGGGTTTGTCCCAGAAACACCACTAGAAAGAGCTCTCTGCAAGTGAGGAACAGCTGGGATGGCATTGTGTTCATCTCAGAGAGGGAGAAAACCTGCCTCATCAAAGGCACTTTCCTCTCATTGCAACCATTGTCGTGCGTGTGACATCTCTGTGATTTTATTGACACCGAAAGTGCTCAGCGCTGTCTGCAAAGTGACTCAGTAATGCTAAGCCTCCCCTTGATTTTCTCTGCAGGTTATCTCATGACTCTGCCCAATTGTTGAGATGAAGGCTGGTCAGAAATTGCAAGGGCTGGCAAGTACCCTGAAGATCTCACATGACAGCCATGTCCGACAGGTCATAGTCTTTAAAAGTCTATACCATGCTTGATGATAACTTTTAATATTCATAAAGCCTTAACTCCCAGAGTGATGGGATCAGGCAAGAAACTTGAATTTTTAGCCCCTGTAAGACTATAGAGAAAAGTTCCACGGGGACAAAAAAGAGCTAGCAAAGAACATTTTTATATCAATTCCCTGGCGTTTAGCATCCAGACGCTCAATTTTTGCATGCGTGCTGCTGACAGCATTAATATGAGTAATAAGACTCTGCAGATCAAACTCAGTCGACAAGTGTTTGACAAGGCAGCCCAGAACAGCCTGTTCTCTGCAGCACCCCACACCAAAGACCTGCAGGAGCCTGCCCTTTCCCCAGAAAGCAGCCTGGTTTCTCAGCAGAACCCCTGGAGGAATCGGGCCCACCAGACAAGGGGGATGGCCCGGGTGCACACTAATGAGCGAGGCTGAAGGCTGCCAAGCCTCCTGGGGTGGCTCCCCCTCGGCCAGCTGCCATCCCGGGAGGGCAGCAGTGCCCTTTCCGAGGCACGGCGGCCAAGCTCGCATTCAGCGCGTGTGCCTCGAGCGCGGCCCCCGCAAACAAACTGACCTTTACGGCTGGTTCCAGGTCATTAATTAGGCATGCTGCCTCCATGTTTATACATCTCTTCCACTCATTGACTCCAGCGTGGCTTCCAGCATCGTCTCCATTGCAGGGAACCGGGACTACCCCCTCCCGTCCTGCTGCCCCTTGGGGAGAAGGAGCTGAGAAATGTTCAGACGGTCTCAGAGCCGCTCACATCACGTATGGAGAGAGACTCTCTGGAAAGAATTGCTATGGTAATAAGGCTGCAAAATACGTGTTTTGAGCAAGCAGCCCCAGGAATTGCTTATTTCCAAAAGAGCAGTGAGATTCTGGCATGGGAAAATTTAAAAAATACCAGTGAAGGAGCGAGGTTTGATTTTTCAGACAGTCTGGTTCAGGCCTAAGAAACTGGACAAAACTAAGACTGTGAGAAGGCATGGCAGCACAGACTCCTGGGGGACCACATGGAAGGGGCAACCATTGGAACAAGGTGCAGAAATTATTGCTCAGCAGAAGCTTTCAAGAGTAACTTGACACAAGCATAAAAGGAGGAAGCCTTGCAGCTGTGGGTGCTGTGCACCCAGAGGTAAACAGCAGCCTCAGTTTGCAATTTGCACTGATGTCAATATTTGTATATCCATGGCAGGAAGCCCTTGTTGTCACTGTGTATTTGGATTGTGCTACTGGGTTTATCTAAATGTATCAAAGCAGGGCATCTTTCAGGAGGACTTGCCTTACCGACTGTTCAGTTACCCTTGGGAATAAGGCACTGAAATCCCATGGCTTGTGGACTAATAGCTGAGTACCCTTTGCAGCAGCTTCAATTTGGTCAGTTTTCCTGCAGGTCCAGAACAAGCCAGCAGAGAGGCACCCAAATGACACAAAATAATGTTTTTTCCCTTTTACTGTGTTAACCCCAGGAGGAGAAACAGCATAGGAGCTATCAGGAAAGAGGCGCAGACAGGCAAACCAGCCCTTCCATTCCCCACCCCTGCTGCATGTGAGAGTTTGGGGTTTGTTGTTTTTTACAAATCTCAGCACAATAGCTCCTGCAGAGCCAGGCATGTTTTTCAACAGAGTTTTTCTGAACTCAGCTGCTGGATGTACTTTTCCAAGTTTTTTGAATAAATCAGTAGGAAACAGATAGCTGCAGCAATGGTCTGTGCTAGCACCTAATCCCCTTGTGAGCAGGGATGCTGCCATGGTATCAGATGTTCAGAGGGGAAGGAAAGGAGACACGCTGAATATTACCTACTGTGGCAGTTCTTCACTCCCCCATCTGCAGACAGCTGGCTCAAAACAGCTCAAGATGGATGCTGTGACCACCTGCTCCTCAGGTGGTTTTTTTTGCAAACAATGTGAAAGCTCTGCTTGCCTTTCCTCTGCTGGTCAGGTTGCCTGCCCTGTTCAGCAGGATTTTAACTACCAGATTTGATTGCACAGCCCTAAACCAACAGCCAAGAGAAACATTTCCATTCTACAGATTACAGCGTGGCAGTCAGGGGTGAGGCTGACATGGGGATTGTGCTCATGCAAGCCTCTGGTTTATTTGGTCAGCCTGGTGTCACGGTGGCCTCTGGAACATAAAAGGCTTGTTTCTGCACTGCAGGAGAAGTGATGCACAAGAAACCTCCCTGGCTGGCTGCATGTTACTGGCTTTTGCCCCTCAGGCACTTCAATGCCTATGGGAAAAGGGAGAGTGAAATGTGCATTTTCTCTCTGCAGTGTACACAAGTACACACACACACACACCTACCTCTGTGCCAAGCACAAGGTGAGCGTGTTTTTATGAAGTGTTGTTTTCTGTATTCAGTTCCCTGTCTGGGACTTCTCCTTCCTGACTGCATCCTGCAACATGGCCAGAATTAAACACCAGGGGGCCATCCCTCAGTGCTGGGGAGCAGCTCCATTCCCCTCCCCAGGCTTCCCATCGTGCCAGCTCACAAGATATATCCCACTGAAATTAGCCAAGAACAGTGGAAACATAGTAAAAAATAAACCAAAGCGTCTATGGACCATTCTTAATATACTACAGGGACCCTGCATACTGCTCACTACCTCTCTCAGGGAACTGAGTCATTGCCTCTCATAAAACCCTGTACCAGACTTCAATGGGCTTTTCCATACCGAAGGACCAAACACACAAAAACACAGTGAAACACAGCAAATCCTCCCAGCCCTGGCCAGACCTAGGGTAGGTGATACTCCCCTGGAGGCTGCCCACACACAGCCTCGCTTCTGTAGGCACTCCCTGATCTGCTCCCGTGGCAAGACTCCCTTCAGCAGCAATGTCCAGCAAGAAATAACCAAGCCAGAAGCACTGCCACACTCCTGGAAGCAGGACAAGCAGGTCAGTGTTCCAGCCAGTCACACAGGGAGCGGCTCTCCAAGCCTGCACTGCAACAGCTCGCCCCGAGAGGTGGTAGATGCCCCATTCCTGAAAGTGCTCATGGTCACGTTGGGTTGGGGCACTCAGCAACATGATCTAGTTGAAGATGTCCCTGATCAATGCAGGGGAGTCGGATTGGGCTAGATGACCTTTAAAATGCATTCCAACCCAAACCATTCTATGATTCTATGGGAAGCAGGTCATCCTGGCCATGCAGAGTGGCACCCAGGCCACTATTCATGTGGGGCACCTTATAACCTTCCCTAAATGAAAGAAATAAAGTTTCTGCAGCTCAAGGTCCCCTTCATGAGCAGAGTCAGCCTATGTTTAAGACAAAATTGAGACTGCATCCCTTTAAAGCATTTAATTTCCCAGCTGGGAGATGCTGGCATTCAGTTACTCAGCTGTGGAGTAACTCATTCCTTCAAGTTGCACTCCCCAGTGTTCAAATGTGTGCACCTGCCCTTTCCCTCCCCGTTCTCCACCATCTACCTCGCTACCTCTGGGGCAGGGGCTGCCGTCATCCACATCCACTCAATCCCTCTTGCGAAGGCAGGAGGGCCCAGGGGAGCTCTCGCTCTCCGCTCCATCACCCATCCCCAGAAAACTCCTCCGGCACAGCCAGAGCAAAGCTTCCAGCGAAGCAAACAGCTCTGAAAAGAGATGGCACAACAGAGAGCAGCCATGCAGTGATTGCAATTCCCACCTGCCAAGGTGTGGGTCTCACAGCAGCCTCAGGTCCTCGTGGGAAAGGGGAAGCAGATCATAAACTCTCTTCAAAACCCAGACCAAAGTAAATTGCTACGGCAGGAGACAGCTTTCTGTACATCCCTGTGTCAGGCAGGCTTGCCATCTGTGTCTAACACAGCTTGCTATGTCTACATCAATGCAGGGTGGCAGCACTGGAGCTAAATGATCAAAGAGTCAGGGTGGCAGCAGCAGTTCTTGAAGGCTGAGCTGTATAAAATGTCCAGGGAATAATTGCCTGAAATTGCCGGGTTCCCAGAAAGCAGAGCACGTCAGTGTGGTTTCACAGGGAGGGAGGCCGCTGGGGAACGCAGCGGGACTTCCTGTGTTTTCCCTTTTTCCTTACTTCACAATCTAGTGGCAAAAGCAAACAACACTGAAGAGCCATCCAGGAACTGCAGCAGCAGCTCTCTGTGCTTTGCACCAGCTCCTCCTGCTTGGATCAGCTGCCTCAGCTGGGGACACAGAGGAGGACACAGGCAGCATCCAGAGCCCGGCAAGCCCCCCGTCCTAAATCACGGCCCTGTATAAGCACTTCTCTGCACAAGCTGACTCCCCTCCTCACTGGATCACTGCCCACCCCGTGCCGCTGTGTCCCTGCTGTCTCTATGCTGGCTGTAGCCCACAGGATCCAGTAATTTCTCCCCCAGGGAGCAGTTCTGTCCCTGCTCCTGCCCCAGCCTCTCCTCAGAATGGCCCCAGCTCCCAAGGGGACAGTAAGCTCAGACAGCAGGGCAAGCCCAGGTCTCCTGGCAATCAAACCCAGCACAGGCCGAGCCAAACCCCAGAACAAGATGTCATGGTGAGCAGATCCTTCCAAAATGAGACTTTTCCTTCCCCACCCCAGCTGAATTGCTAACGAAGAATGTACTGAGGACAAAAGGCAGAAAGGGACACATTCCTCCTAGGAAAAACCTTCACTGTAGACTTAATTGGGTGCTACAAGTACCTGGGGTGCTGGGGAGAGTTTGCCTCCATCAACTTTCCAAAGCTGCTTTCTCCCTGTGCTGCGCCTTTGCCATCAAGCCATGCCAAAGGGAGAGTTCCACCAAGGCTAGGACTCCTTTCCACATCCTGGCCACAATCCACTCACTTGGACATGGTAGGAATGGTTTCACAGGATCTGCTCCATGAGAGGGAAGGAGAAGGCGCCTGTCTCTGCAGGGAGACTACCCAGAATGGGGAGGCACAGCAGGTTCAGCCCCCAGAGCAGGGCCAAGTACTGCCCCACATTTGCCCCACAGTGCAACACCTTCCTGGCCTGCATGGTGATAGCCAGGCGAGCCAAAACCAGACCGAAACGATCTTCATATATTGTGGGCAGAGGATGAAGGGCTCCTTTTCAGGGCCAGAGTTTCCATCCTCATGGTGGTTTGCAGATTCTGCATCCATTATCATGATGACGCTCGTTCCCACGCTGCCTACAAGACAATTAGCCCTACGCAGACTGCACAGGGATGTTGCAGATTTCAAGGCACAGTCACAGGGATTATTGCAGGTTGCAAGGCACAGTCACAGGAATATTGCATAGAGATATTACAGATAGCAAGGTACAACTTGGTTTTTTTTTTTCCCTGAGAGGCTCGAATTAAGTTTAAACACCAACTTTTGATGTATTTGCTTATTCAGCACTGTCAGTTGCTTTTCAGCAATACAAACTGGCTCTCTCCCCAGGAAACATTTATCCTATCTGGGAATCAAGGGTGGTAATGTATAATGAGGACAAAGCACTTAGAGAAGGCAGGCTGAGTGAAGCATTATATTTCCACTTGCACTTTTTCAGCTCAGATTTTCCTTTTCCCTGGAAGCATCCTAGGTACCAAGGGAAATTCCTGCCATACAAAATTCAAGAGCAAAATAGTCCGTGTCATTCCCTGAAGTGTAACAGAAAACCGAGCACATGTCAGTAAGCATTAATCTCTGCTGCTGCAAACTTTTTTTTTTTTCCCCCAGAGAAGTAATTTTCAATCCTGAACAGACCCACAGCAGATTCTTCTACCACAACTTTGTACTCTGATGAAGGATACAGCAGGTCAGTGCTCCCATCAACACAGGACGCCATCCCCATTTTCACAAGGCTTAATGTCTTTAACACCCTCTGCCACTCCAAGAAAAAACGATGGGAGCCATAGCTGAGGGAAGGGACAGGAGCAGTCTCTGCTACCTCATGTATATTCTGCTGTCCAGATTGCCAGACCTAGTGAAACGCACGGGCAGGAGGAGCGAGAGGCGAAGCAGTCCAAGCAAACCACTGGAGCTCCCCAGACAGGGAGCAACGAACCCATCCTGAACTCTTTCTTTCCAGTTGTTGAGGCCAAGCCATTTGTTGGGCAACAACTACAAAATGGAATTTGCCATACAGCGTCCAGAGGTGCAGCACCAGTCCCCTCAGACACAGGCTGGAAAGCAGCACAACTGCTTCGTTCTAGCTAGGCTAAAATATCCCCAAATCTTCAGAAAGGCAGCTCACTGCTACTGCAACTGGCTTTAACTGATAACACCTCAAAACCATTTTGTTGAGGAGCTCTTCTGCTCTACCCACCCAGCCACCAGGCTCACGTGCTTCCTAGGAGGGTTTCCTGTGTCCCTAAGTGCTGGGACACCCTGCCCGGCCAGCAAAGTCCTCTGGAGTTGAAGTCACTGAAGATCACCATTGATTCCTCACTACAATCCAATTTCAGTTTTCCTTAAGCAGAGTAAAAGACAAAAATGGTAAAAAGCAATTGTGGCAACTTTACAAATACTTTTTAAAAAATGTAACATTTTAAACGTTTCTGGGGAATTACATGTCTGAACGAAATGAGAATATCCTTTTCTTATTAATACTTCACTAACAATATAACTGTGGGAACATGTGGGTTTTTCTAAAGCAGAAGTTATGAATATTATTAAGCATTACACATATTTCAGAACTCTTACCGGACTGTTAAGCATTTTGTGTCATTTCAAAAATTACACCATCCATCCTTATTCCTAAATGGTTTGGAGCACAGAATTGGCCACAGAATTGTCATTTAATCAAAATTCATTCCTTTCTGAGTCTTGACATGTAACCCAAGCCAAGTCTTTTATCTGGCAAGTACTCAGACATCCATCCCTTTACAGGGACTCTGAGACACAATGTAAAAACCTGGCTGCGTCCAAGGAGCCAACAGAGAAGCTGTACAGCAATGCACAGCTGTGCCATGTGCAGCTGATCCATCTTTTTTATTTTCCTCTCCCAGCCATCTGTTCCCAAATCCTGTTTTTCTCTTGGTGTTTCATTCTGCAACAGAACTGGAGAAAAGGGGCTCATAACCAATACAAAGCAAGTTCAGAAGGACTGGCTGCACCGAAAGGTGCATGGAGCAAAAGTGACTGGTCCTACACCATCTTTTTGCTCTCCCTGCCTTCCTCCGCTTATTTCAGCTCAGCTCACGGTGTGAGAGGCTTGCGGGTGAGATGATACCTGGCTGCTGCCAAAGGAGTGAACTCTGAAGTAAGAGAGTTGGTAGGTAACAGCACAAGTCTGAGATCAGAGCTGATAGAGTTGAAGAGCTCAGGGGGGATAAAGAAGCAACGCTAGAGAAGCCACTCCTTCTCCCGGGGGATTTTGCTACTTCCAGACCCAGTTCTCTTTTAAAGTGACAGCAGCTCTCCCCACCTTTCAAAAACTTCTTCAGAAAAAGCAGCATCCTGGCCTCAGAACCATCCATCTGGTGGAGCCACAGACCCAAGCATCTTGGCTGTGCTCTCCTCCCTGCCTGGCTGTGCCTGGAGCTGCAGCCCGGGCTACCAATAGCATCGATCAGGAGAGGCTGGCAGGGTACCACCCGCTCTCCACTCAGCTCAATTTGCTTTTAGGGAATTGCCTCCAGCAATTTGTCTTTCCAGGCAAACCTCTGACTCCCTGGTGCTGCTGGGACTCTCTCCTGGTCCCCCACATCAGAACCCCTGGGCATGGTCTGATGTGGCTTCTCGAGAGGCTGGAAATTCCTGGCAGGCCTAAAAAGAAGCACTTGACTTGGAGATAATTAAAAAGCCTGAAATCAGAGCTGCCTCACTGACCAGAAGCTCCATACCTAGTTAAATTTATTGCCCACTGGTGCTCTGGCAAGGATAGATAATTCTAAGTTAGCAATAACTTCCCACTCAGTTAACATTACTTGGCAAGGACCAAAAAGGATGAAGGGCATCCAAGAACCTTGGGTCATATTGAGAGGAGAGTTTTACTGCACTGTCTTTACCACAGCTGTTTCAAACATCTTAAGATTTTCAAGGAAAAAAATGTATTTCCATTAAAACTGACCACATGAAGTTTGGAAATCACTTCAGGCAGTACAGCTGCAATAATGCAGGACAGAATGCAAACCAGCTCCTACTAGGTCAAGCAAAGCCAAGTACCAAACTACAGCAAATTAAGGATTCATTAGTCTTAACAAAGAAATACTTCACTAATAGAAAGGGAAAAGAGGGTGTTGTGGAAAGAGCTTTTAAAAGGGAACACTTGTCTGCAATTTTGCAGATAGCATCTTACTTGACAGCAGTGGGGTAGATTGATCTCTAAAGACTCTTAAAAGGTTTTGCAGTGGAAAAAAAAAATAGTTGCAAGGCACACAGTCAGATCATTAACTGTGCAGCCCAGGCTGCCAGCTGCTCACTCAGAAACTCCAGATGGCTCCTCCTCTAAAACATCATCATTTGATATTGGTAATCAAATTGTCTCCCACTCCTATAATCTGAAGTGAGGCAAGGGTTGAACGAAGAGATGATGTCTTTTATTTGACTGAGATGGATTGCAAAAACGAAACAAATTAGCTTTCAAGGCACTCAGCCTGTTCCAGTTGCACCAAAGCTAACCATCTCCAGCCCTCTCTAACACCTTTTTTTCTCCATGGCCACCACAAAGAGTTCACAGCACCAGGTATGCTCTGTAGAGCTGCCCAGTGTTCAGATTTTATGCAGTATTTGTACACTAAACAACAATCAGTGGGTATCTAAAGTGCTCCACTCCCACCAGTGGAGAGCAGTGCTGGGACACTGGGTATCCTGGAGCACTTGGGCTGGATTAATCACATAAACATGTCATCTATCTGTCTCACCAGAGACACACAAGACACCGTCTGCATATTTCTGAGGCCTTTTGTACAGCCTTAAGGACATGGGGTGGCAGAAACAAGACACATTCTTCATTTTTCACTCAATTACAGCCCAATAGCATGGTTCTTGAAGACAGGCTCATCTGGAGATGCTCATTTCAACCATCTGAACAAAAAAGTGGTCACAACCAGCAAGTTCCTCCCAGTCCAGGTGGCTGCCAAGCTCTGGCTGACACCAACTGCCGGCAGGAAACTCCCTGTCATGGAAGGGTCAAGGAAGATTCCTTTTCTTCTCTCTTTTTTAACTACGTGGATTTCTTATGTAGCTTTCTACAAAGATGTCAAAGAAGAAAATAAAAGCCAAGCAGTGCAGTCACCAATTTCTCTCCCAAAAAAAAAACAGTAATGCACAAATTTCCCAGTATTTTCAGAAAATCTTGGGCTTTGATAGTTTAGCAAGGTCAGCCAAAATATTCAAAAGTCACATCTTCCAAAAGAATAAACTCTTACTAGCATGAAGAGAGTATTTTAAATCCTGGCATTATTTACAATGAAAAATTTAATATTAATTTTGTGTTTTATACCTAGTTGCAAGAGATGATGGAAGACAGTTATAGCTAATCAGAGGAAACAATTAATTACAGCAGAGGGTGGCCTGCATCAGAAGTATAAATCCCAATATGATCCTTGCCTAGTAGGATTATTCCTCACCAGAGTTTAGGACTTTATCACCCACTGAACTTTAATTTTCATAACAGAACTGTTCTTTTATTTCACAAACCAGAAGTACACAAAGAACAAAAGAGGTTGCTAAAGGCCACAAACTAGGAAAAAGACTCAGAGCTGGGACTAGGAAAAAACAAAAAAAGGCAGGAAGAATTATCGGAGAATGGAAGAGGTTTAGTTTTAAGAGAAGCTAAAAAACTAGAGCTCCATGACTTGGGGAAAAAAAATGCTGCCATTTATGGAAATAAAGCTAAAATCTTCAAGAGTGGTAAAAAGCAGACAAACAGGAAAAAATGTTCATAAATTTCTAGTTCTACAAGAACTAGGAATTACCAAATGAAATAAGGTGGCATGGTTCGAAACAAACAAAAGGAAGTACTTTTTCACCCAGCAGATAATTATATCATAGAATTATTAGACACAGGATGTCGCAGAGGCCAGAAATACAGAGATGCAAAATTAAAAAACAAAACGAAAAAGGAAAAATAAAGTTTTTTCTGTGAATTTGCTTCATCTATCAAGGCTACTAAACCTGGTTATGCAGATGCTCTTTCCTTTTTGCAAGCCCTTCTTGCACACTGTGGTTGCTGAGGTCTGGAGCAGCCCAGCCAAGGAAGGGCACACCCAGTTCTGCAGGTCTGCACCGCCCTGTCAGACAGGGGATGGCAGCTGCTCCAACACCACGCACGGGACTGCCCTGCTGGGGAGAGATGGCTTGCAGAGAGTCACATCACTTCTGGTTACAGGGACTGGCTCACCCCCAAGACCAAAATTTGGGTACTTTGATCAGACCCTCCACTGATTTGAATCAGCAGGGATCTGATGGACTGACAGAAGCTCTCATTATGGCACAAGTGACTGCTGTGCTATGAGAGCTGCTTCCAGCTTTTTTCAGCAACCAGCTACAGTCCTCCTCCTTTCCTCACGTCCAAACTCCTGAGGTCTTTCTATTCTGACTTCCAAGGACACTGGTTTTTTGTTTGTTTGTAGGGCACGATGTAAGCACAACTTTCTTGAAGCAGCCTGTGCAATGAGCTTCACAGAGCTGGAAGATATCAATTTAATCAGTGCCATGGCAGCTTGGCAATACTGTCTTTTATTAAACCCGAAGATTAAATGCTGGTGTCTGTCTTTCAGGCATCACAATTCTATACCTACCTAAATTTTGTTGCTGCTGAAATGCATTTTGCATGAAAATCCAAGATTTCTTTTCCCCAAGATAGAGAAAGCTGTGGGATTTTTTTTTTTACTACATGGCCTACTATGCCGTAACAAAATTAATATAAATTTTTTTACGAATATTTGCTTTAGAGAAGGTCTCTAGTCTACATGACTCTGAGTAAAGAAGTTGCTATAATCCAACTTTTGAAGTTTCCTATAATTGCTCTACATGAAAATCTCTATTTTGAGATCTTCTGAAGAGTGATAAGCATATAATGAGAAAGCAGTTCTTAATAATTTGAAGTGCTGCAAAAGTAGACTTACATCCAGGTTAATGTCAGGCTAGGAAACTTGGAAAAGACTCAGTGGCAGCTTATTTACAAATATACTATTTATAATGAATGCATTGATACAGAATGACTCTTATAAAAAAGCAAGGCAATCTTTTATATAGACATAACAACATTACAATAATTCAGATTAAAAGTACATTTTTGTAGACTGTTTACACTCTTACTTAGCTTTTAACCACAAAGTTAGTGTGGTCTGATTTTTTTCCACAGCAAAGATCCTGTGCAGTCCTGGTTAAGATCTAAATCAGAATAATAATAAAGATAATTTTTTGTATATTTGCTAATGTGAAAACAAACCCATTCATAGATCCTACAATCTGTTTGTAATCTTCCTTACTGTGCCTTGAAGTTTGTGTTGTGCAAATTATCGCCAAATGCACATTTCTAACTAGAAGCTATTCTAGTATTTCTATTTGATACAATTGAGGTGTGACACTAACAGGAAAATTCTTCATTGCATCCAGATATGAAAAGTCTCCTGATATCAATGTGTGCTGATTCAGAAGTTTAATTTAAAAAAAAAAAAAAAGGGAGAAAAAAATAGCCTCTCAGCGTTTTCTAATTGTTAAATAAAAGATATTTCTCAAAATCCAAGGATTGAAGATGACACTTCAATTTCAGGTGACACAATGGGTTTAAGCACTAATCAGAGAGACAATCTAAGTACTAATTGTCTAAATCATGTACATGAGCAAACCTTCAAGATGTCTAAACATGCACGTTCCTAAAGATACTAAATCAAAGAGAGGCACTGAAGCAAATATTCTGCAATCCAAATCTTTCTAAAAAGGGTGCATGAAGGTCAAGATTTCCATTGGCATCTGCCAAAATGAAAAGTCCCAATTGTACAACTGTGTGACCCAACTTTACAAGCAGCATTTCCACTGCACTTATATCAGACAATTTGATAAACTTGAATATGGGAGAGTGAGAGAACACAACTTTAACAGGCTTATGCTAAAAAACTTTTACAAAGAATTATCAAACAAATTCCTATTTAGTAAAATAAAATGCAATATGTGACCAACATGAGTCACAACAGCAACCACTCCTTTTTTTTATGGTTTAGCAAGTCTCTGATCTGCTTTATACCTTTAGAGACTTCCATAACACTACGTAGTCTGTAATAATTTAGCTTGTTAAATCAAGGCATGATTCAGAATAGTGTCTATGGGGCATGAGTATGTATGTACACAGGCACAGACACATACAAAACCAATATTTTGGCTATGGACAAGCAATCAAGGTCATGATTTTCACCCAAAGTAAAGATTGTCACATTTTTCAATAACTTCTAAATTATTTTCCTCAAAAAAGCAGGGAGGATAAACATCTAATGCAAGTATCTTGGAATAGCTTGTTCCTCAATCTTATTTTCAAAAATGCTGTAAATAATTTATTTATCCACCTTGTCTATGCTTTCATATGTGTATAGATACACAAATACATTTTTGTATTTATGTATCCATACAGTTGTCAGAATGAAGTTCTTTTTATTCCTACTTTTACTGATTACAGCAAATAAAATTCTTAAAGGTGTAAGCCAGCATGTGTGTTCAACTGAATGTCACCAGGCAATAATACCATTTAGAAACTACACTAGTTAACAATCCAGCATCCTGGGAAATGCACAAGCCTGTTATTTCAGGAGATAAGACTATTTTGAATGATCAAAATGGCTGGATTTATATGGATCTATGTATAGATCTGGCTACAAACCCATGTATTGTACTTACATGGATTTATATGCATGCATTCCCAACATGTGCCAGATATTTAATACTTAAAACTTTCAGATCATCTTAGAGAACTGCTCAAATTCTTCTGACTTGATTTCTCCTGTACCAGAACTTCTCTCACACTGCTATTATTCAAATCTCCCTTGAGACACTGAAAAAATAAGCATCCACCTCAAAGTGTATAAAATTAAACTCCTAAAACAGGGCTCAGGTTTATCTGGCATTTGCAACAACCATACTAGTACAAAGATAGTTTGAAAAAAATATCCTGTTTTTAATATAGTAATGAATGAAAACATAGCTTTATTTATTCCTATAAGTGTACTGAAAAGAATAGTTTGTTTTTAAGTGAGTGTAACGAGCACTATTTTGGTAGCCAACTTCTCCACAGGAATTTATGTGGGAGAGGGTCAGCTCCAATCATACAGTCATTAACCATGTACCTTAACAAGGTGAATAATCAACATATTTACAAACTAAACAAATTCAATCCCTTGAACTCTTATAAAAACGGGATTGAGGAGCAGACAGGGAATGAGACCAAAACGTTTGGAAACACAAGGGGTCGCCACTTTTGCTTTAAGGAACCATATTAATCAAGCCAGTTTCCCCCCTAGTGACCTGAGGGCACAAACACAGACTTTGCAGTATATTCAGAACTTAGATTACAGTCTTGATACTAAGCATTTCAGCATCTTCATATTTTAACACCTTAGTTCTGAGAAAGATTAACTCAGGCAGAACTGTAAGGAACTAGCCTTTTATAAACTAAAGTCTAAACTGAAAAGCTACAGTAGATATAAAAAAAAAAGGGAAGTGGGGCAACAACAGAGAGAGTGTGTGAGAAAGAACAGAACATTACTTAGTAAAATCCAGTGACATCTACAATAGTTTTACAGCATGTTTAAGCCCTCTAAGGTTTTATATCTCCACCTGCCTTCCATTTAAAACTTACTCCTTGTTAATGAAAAGACATACAACAAAACAAATGCAAATAGATAGAGGAAATACATCTAAATAAGCACACCTGAAAGCCAGAAACAATATTCCCAAACTTCTGAATGTGAAACAGATTTCCCATGGCATCCATTGACTTGATTTTGTGCAAAAGGTACAGCCCTGTAAGTCACACTACCCCAGCAGCAATTCCAGTGAGTATAAACAGAACAGTTCTTGCATAACCATGGAATGCGACTGCCTCGAGTTCTCACCCTCCTGAAAAAGGACAACTGGCCCTGGCAAATGCAGCAATAGTGTAAATATCCCTGAAGCATCTTCTGCCTTCTAAACAGCCAAGAAATTCATGATAAAACAGAATGTCCACTACTTACAGTGTTTCTCTTGAGCCACCAACATCTCTGCACAAATGAAAAAGGTGCCTCTTTTTTAATAGATCGGTTTAATACTGAAACAGATAGGATGAAGTTAAAAAAGAGTAATCAAGATACTGAACTGAATATTTTGAAGCAAGTGCCCCAGCTGTGGGGAAAAGTGCATTTAGTTCAGCAGCAAAACAGCACAGTGTGAAGATATTGTGCTTGGACACAGAAGTTCCATAATGGAAGGAGGTACAAGGCAAGTCAAGATATAAAACCATAGTACATTGTTAACCAACCTTAAAACTTACATATATTGCAGTGTTTAAAAGTAAGACACATTCATTTATTGTACAAGGTCTATAAGGAATCCTTAAAATTGCCTGTTGTAGTTTATGACTCAACATTGTAATAAAAATGTACATATATATTATTTCCTTGTCACTTAACTGTACTGTTAGACCTCATGGACTTGTTACTTCACACAATGAAAACCGCTCTTCACTGAGGATACTCCACATTTTTACCAATCTGAAAAGGTTTACTTGTGCTAGAAAAGACCAACTGCAAAAGGCTCAGTTCAGATATGTTATGCCTGCAACTGATAACTCAGGGAAGCAAGACTTATAGGAATTCAAGCTTTTTTTTTCTTTTCTTTTTGTTTTGACTGCATCCTTTTCACCTGCCAGTTGTTCTGATGAGTATGATTTTAGTATACAAACTGGTTGATAAAAATTCATCAGCAGAGGCATATAAACTCTAGATATGATTGATTAAAACAGAGCAAATCAGAATAAAACAAAATCCAGTGATTTACTCTGACTGTAAACAATATAAAAACACCATTTGCTTCAAATCTCAAAATAAGTTAAAAGAAAATCCCAACCTCAGGGCACATAACCCTTTCAGGTTTTGACACAAAAAAAAAAAAGGGGGGGAGGGGGGGAAGGAAAACAGAGAAGTTCATTATATAA
>VWZN01019734.1:103091-130803 GCA_013396955.1 Regulus satrapa | reverse complement strand
ATATAAAGGTTATACATTTTTCTTAACTGAAAGTAAATCTAAGCAAAACTGGTTTTGTCCCTTAAATTTAAACTTTGAGTTCATTGGCAATTGCTTTAAATGAACTGGCATTTTCAGATTATTCAGACAACTTCCATCAAGTTCAGCAAAGAAAACTTAGACAAGCATTTTTACAGAATAAAAAAAAAAAATCTAAATGGCTATGATTCCTCTATTAGCAGGAACACATAATGCAGTCTTAAATTTGCCTTTTTATATTATTTATATATTTATATATATATAATATAATATAAACCACATATATTATATTATATATACATATACAGACAATTACAACATTAATGCAGTTTGTATTTTGTACAGTGTATTGGACAAGTCGATGAGCATCAGACCATGGCACGATATGGTCCCTGCATTTTTAGGAACTGAATGATGAAGGAGGGTCCTCCTGCAACAATCTGAGGTGGAAGGTGGCTGAGCGGGCAGTTCTCAATACTCATTATTGACAGTTTGCTGCAAAGAGCCAGCTCAAAGGGAAGGCTGTGCAGATTGGGGTTGTCATTCAAATACAGTTCTTCCAGATTCTCCAGTGTACCTGGTTAAAATAAAATAACAGTAGTAGTATGTTTTTTTGATTCATGCAGTTTATAACTTTTACAGAGGCTCTGAGTCCACTTGAAGACTCTTTCCTATACAGAACCTTGAGTCAGTGAGACTCCTGCTCTCAAGCACAGCAAGTGCTGTTCACCAGTACCTAAGCAAGAACCAATTTCCTTTCTCTCTCCAAGAATAGATTTATGAAGTAGAGTTGAGGAAAACACAAAAACTGTGGGAGAATTTGGAGACAAGGAATGTCACCATTACAAGTTGATGTGTGTTCAGCAGCTTCCTGCAACAGAAAGAAAATAGTGCATCCTTTCCACTTTGCACAAGATAAAGATTGCGCACTCTAGAGCTGTTCCTGTGGCACATGCTTCACATCAGGCTGCACAAATTTACAAGTTTCAAATGAATTTTTGTGGCTTTTACTGAGGAGCTGGCTATGATATGTGCTTTGCCCAGACATCCTGCATCAAACCAGACAATGGGATCTTACCAATTTCCTCAGGAAGGTGTGTGAGAAGGTTCTCTCCAAGCCCAAGGTGTGTCAGATTGGTAAGGTGACCGATTCCTCTGGGAAGGGTGGTCAGCTGATTGTTAGTCAGAACCAATTTCTAAGGGAAAAACACATTTTTACAAATTAACTTCATTGTTTTTGCTTGGAATGACAGCAAATAAAAAGATATGTAGCTGACAAATGAATGGGTTCTACTCTCCTGAATTTGAACAAGAAAAATTTCACCTATTCAGCAACACTTCAAATCTCTACTAAGCATCACTAAATGTAAAAATAAAAAGGTGCCTAATAAAACACACACCTAAACATAGAAGATTTCATGAGCATGACTGAAATAATTATAAACCTGATACTGCACTCATGGTACAACAGTTAAAACCTTCAAAAATTTTTTGTTCAGTATTAACTAATAAAGCTGAGGAACAGTTAATGGGGACTAATTGTGGGTGAAGTTGCACAAGACTTTTAACTTCTGTTTTTATGTCCAGTCTCAAATAGTTTCCACTCATCCAACAAGCTGCAATTAAATCAGCATGGTGTAAATAAAGGACGTAAGATGTTTATCTCGACCAATTATTGTTTCACCTGCAGATCCTTGAGGTAAGCTATTTCATTTGGCAAGGATTCCAGTTTGTTTTCCTCTAGATCTAACTCTCGGAGTTTCCGTAGATTTCCAATTCCATGGGGAAGTTTCTTTAGGAGATTGTTTGACAAGATAAGAACCTCAAAAAAGAAACAACAACCAAAGAGAATTTCAGCAACACAGTAAGTAAATAACAGACTAAGATACCTTCTTTTATATATTTTCAAGTAATGAAGTCTAATCTTAGCCTATATTTGCATTAAAGAAGTAGTGGAAAATTTTAAAAAAATAAAACAAGTCAGTTATTTAACATAATTTTTTTCAACTCTTTAATGATACAAATACATACATTTAGGATATACCCCTTTCAAATATTATTATATGTAAAAATAAATGCAATGTAAAAACAATAGAAATCTTATTTCTTCAAATGACCAAAGAAAAACAATTTTTCCTGAATTTGCCTATCATTCTGTTACACATCCTTATAACCATCTCATAATCATGTTTTACATTATTTGCAGTGCTTGCCAAGTTCTCCTTAAAAAACTTAGTACTTCCTCTTCTCCCTATGTCCCTTTGATTAGGGGCAGCAGCAAACAAACAGGCAGATGGGAGCACCTAAGCAGAACACTGGCTTTCCAAAATGAGCTGCCATCACACCCACTACAGTGCTGTCTCTCGCTTTTCCCCTCCTTTCTGGGTCCAATTATAAATACCCCAGGTTCAAGAAGTGTATCCTTATTTGCAGAGTCAGTTAACAGAGTTATTTGTTATTCCACAGGCAAGTTAACAAGGGTTAGTTACACTAATACACCATTTTTCCTCCAGGGAAACCTGCAGTTCTCAGAAGTAATCAAGCCTTATAACAGCACCATGAACAGTCAGGTAATTAATTACTGATTAAACAATGCTATTATCTAGTTCACTATCTATCATGAGATAGAGCAGCCAGGGTGGACCCTCATGCCAGCAACACACAACCAGCCAAGGCTGCAAGTGCCTGTCTTCTACCAATAATCCCAACTCTCACTGGCTTCATGTAATGTGAAAACAACACAGGCAGGAACAAAAAGAGACATGGTGAGAATCAAAGTGAAAACTGAGGAGAAAAAAGCCAGTGCCTGAGAATGAGCACAAGCAGCACTTCAGTGACCATCCTTTATGCACTACACATGCACGTATCAAGAAACAAAGGCAGGAACAGACAATATTACCTACGTGCAATGCAGCTGACTTAGCACTGCTGTGGGAACCTTCACTTCTGTGTAAACACCGCCCAAACACCGCCTTTGTATTTGATTTTTTAATTACAGAGAAACACAGTGGTAACAGGCAAGCAGACCAAGCAGCTTTCCAGCTTCAGCAGCTGACAGACCACCAGCAAACCCGGTTGTTAGAGGTCACTAATTTCCCAATCACATCAACCACAACCTTAACTTAAAAGGGAACTGGGCTATTAAGTAACTGTCACAATTTTTGCTCCACACTACAGGAATAATTAAATATTCACAGAAGAGGCCACACTGGGAATTCATAATTTCAAGTATGCCATTTGTTAAAGTTCTTTAACCGATTTTTCCCAGCAACTCACAGAGCCTACAAAGCCCCCTCAACTGCCCAAACAAGTACCTCTGTCTTTCTGTCCCTCCAAGGCAATAATTTGTCTTTGCTGATGGTACCCTGAGAAACAGGATGAGGGGACAGAGCAGGTTTACTTCATGCTTTCAACCTAAGAGTTCTTCCCCCTCAAAGGCTGAGAATTCCCACCTGGCTGCCTACAAGGTTCACAGAGCTACACTAAAGCCACCCCTGGCTGTAGAATGTCTCATTATGTTTTTCTGATCCCTGCTGCTTTCCATGCTGGTCTCCAGGAATTGAAGCAAGTTCAGCAACACTGCATTTACAACACTAATTCCTGTTGGGAAAAACTCTTTCTACCTGGCTAAAAACATACCTCTACGTAGTGGTTTGTGCACACTCATCAAGAGCCTAAAGAACAACATTCAAAAGCCATTGACGACAGCCACACACAGATGCAACGGGGGATTAAACAGCACAGATACACTTATTTATTTAGCTTTATTTGACCCAAAAGTAATATTACTTAAACCTGAAGTAGAGAATCCCTATGTTGCAAGTCTTCACTTAGCTGTTAACTTATACTCTCCTCACCTCAAGAGAAACAAGCCCAGATACATCCTCAGGGATTTTTGTGAGCTGGTTCGTTGCTAAGTTCAGTTCTACCATACTTGTCCAAGTCCCAAAGTCCAAGGGGAGAGATGTCAGCTGATTGTCCTGTGATTTAACATATCAAACATTTAGGGTCTGCCCTTGCAAAAAGCTGGGAATGCATCTGACAGATTAAGCAAACTGCTAACAGAAATACTTCAAAACAACATAGTCAATAATGAAATCAGAAGAATAAAATGTTGGCAATTGGCCAATTTTTTTTCAAATTCCACCAGATATTAGTGGTACCAATCTAAAGTTACAGGATTGACTCTCTGTTACTAATATAAATTGAAGTTGAAAAATTAGAAGCATGTAACTCTCAAGATTTCACACAGTGGTCAAAACATTTTTTTGTCCTATTTCTGCTAAATACAATGAATGGTGGGTTCAAAAAATGAATAAGAAGTTCACCATTACCTACAAATGTGTTATCAGCAAATATTTGAATCCTAAAAATATATGCATTTTAAAGAAATCCAAACAAACCAATCAAGAGAATAAACACCACTAAAAAAACCCCACCAGAACCCACACACCAAGCCCTGCTGAGGAATAAAAAACATCAAACCCACAACCAAGAAAAAAAAACTATATATATACATATACATATATACTTTAATGGCTCAGAATAAAAGTATCTAATTACTCTGAACACGTTACTACCCAAAATGTTTCTAAAATATTTGATTTTGACCAGAAACCACCAAACCTGTTAAAAAATGGTCATACAAAGTTCTGATAAACAGGCAAAGTTACAAATGGGCATGTGATAAAACTGGATTTAATGCAAACTGAAGATTCATTTGTGTCAAACTGTATTCTAAACCAGTAGCTGAATTAGCTACTGCTCAAGCATTTATTGAAATAAATCTATTCACAGAAAAGTATCATCCCTTTTCCCTACTTTAACTGTATTAGCATAGTTAAAAGTTCTTTTGCTGTGCTCTTCAACTATTGCCAAAAAGTCTCTAGACTTAGGTTTTGAAAGACTATATTAAAAAAAAATTATTTTACATAATTCTGTTTATAATGTAAACTGCAACAGTGTCTGAGGGAGAAATAAGCTAATCTACATGCTTGAGTCCCATGTGGATAGTCAAGAACTTTGCAACCAGCTTTCTTACTTTCATTGTTCAAACTCAGCAAATCTGACACAATCTTAAGTAACAAACATAAAGACGAACTAGCAACATCTTGATAGTACAATTTTTGACGAATAAAGAATTATTTATATGTGTGATAGCAACAGCATCCACTTCAGCGTGATAAATTCATTCCTTACATTATTAAGTCTGCCAGAATTCACGGAGCAGCCAACAGTGCTCCTCATTGATTTTACACAGTAGCATGTTTCTGTGCCTCACCTTCATGTTCAGCTTACTTAATACTTTAGCTCTAGAGAAAATTCCAAAGGGGATTTTATTGATGCGGTTGTGCTCCATATTGAGAGAGTAGATTGTGGAGAACTGGGACGGGCCACCCACAGGATAGGACTGGAAGCAGTTCCTGGCCAATGTTAAACTAGTCAGTTTGACAAGGCTGGATAAAAGACCCTGTAGAAAGAAGAAAACCACCCAAGAACTTAGGACAGATTTATTTGAATGCATCTCTTTTTCCTTATGGGTCTAATTAGGAATGTTTCCCCCCCGCTCGAGTTCATTCCCTGAAGAAGTGTTGCAACACACAAACCAGCGTTAAATTTGATAAAACTTCCACCAGCAACAACCTCTGCTCACAGTCATCAGTCACTACCTTATTTCCCCCTTCCTCCCTGCATGCTGACAGATACATCAAAAGCAAGCATACCACATTTAAAAGGTTTGGGAGGGTTGGTAACTCTTTTCTCCTCTGAAAGCAATTTTTCTAATGACACATTGCTCCAGGAGCATAGGGACAGTGCAGGTGTCGATCCCCAGCAGCTGTTTTGGCTCCAGCAGCTCACCCACATCCAAACAGGGCCCAAAGAAATACCAACCCCACACAATGGCTCCCAAAACAGGCATTTGATAATTCCAGTACAAATCTTTGGTATCATAAAAATCCATATTGTGATCACAACTTGTAAGTGTCTTGTAATTATGCCATAATAGTTTCAGATAATCAGACAGAGAAAAAAAAATAGGATGGGTTTGAAAATTTGTTTATTCCTTTTTCTAAAATATTCCTAAGTAGTTATGGCTCTATCTTCCCCCGCTTAAAAAATGAAAAGCAAGAAGCTTGTAGTTAAACAGGACAGTAACAGCTGTCCATTGAATCCAGAGCTTCATTTCTCTTGACAATCTAATTAGATTCCGAAATCCCAGCAGCCCATCTCTCAGTTTATGTTAGTTACGTGCCAAGCACGTTGCTGGAACTGTGGAGATGAATAATGAGATCTAAATTACTGCTGAAGTGTCACCTTTGCTTATTACTACACCAACTTGGATGCAGCCCTATTTGCTTAAGTATTACAGAAATTGAAATTTATGCATAGCATTACATACCATAAATAATGCAACATCTACAATCAGGAATGAGCAGTAACAAGATAATGATTCCATATTCCTAATGTCAGTATTTCTGGATTGCGATTTGAGCTGCATATTCACTGTAAATGCTTTAAGATCATTGCTTTGCTGTTTCACCAGGAAAGCTCTGTCTACTTCTATAAATAGTTTATTAACAGTATTGTAAATAAAAGAGGATCTAATAGGAACTTATCTACAAGCCCTAGCTATAACTTTAGACACTGGGGGCATCTCAGCAAATATCAGTGAAGCATTTTCCCCCCTACAGATAAAATAATGGATCTTTAAATCAGTATTAATCTAACCTAATCATTAATTAGTACAACCTTTGGTTAGGAAACACTGTTTCTACCTATATTTTAATTAGCAGATATTAGTCCTAGAGTTAGGCAGTCCCTGAGCTCTAACACAGATTATCGCCTCAGATGGATTTTGGCATTTCAAAAAGCTGGTTTTGAAGTCTGCTTGTATACAAAAAAAAATATCTAAAATATGTTAGCTAATTCACTCTAATAGCCTAGAGTAATTAAATGCATTTGAAGGGAGGCAAGAGCGCTTTGGCAGTACAAAGAGAACAAAGCTCTTACATCTATGAGAGCTGTGGCAGTGCTGCCTTCTTCCAGCCCATCCTTTTAAGATAAAATATTTATTAGGCATTGTGTCAGCAGCTTCAGCCATGTTTTGAAATTCAGAATTTTTTTCTACCAATACAGTTGGCTTATGGCACAGTATGCTTTGTTTTAAACAGATTACACTATAAACTATACACTTCTGCAAACTTAAGTGTTACCATATCGTTGGCAAATATACCTGAAGAAGGCAGCACAGTTACAAAGAGGTTTGCATTATGACTGAACGTGTTTTAAATCAAGTCATCATCCCTCACATTAGCTCTTTGTAATTACACCGTTCATGCTTTTGCAACACATCTGGGTGGGGTGGGCTAGCTTAGCTCTCGTCTAAAAGCAGCCTGGTGGCTTTCACTCTAGCATTTGCTTAAATTATAATCTTGCCCAAACATTTATTAAATCCTCTGTTTCAGTCTATCATTCCTGAGTTCAGAAATCTATCTGAAGAAAATTAGTTACTTACTGCCCTTTGTTACTGTAAATGCTTTGCCTGATTCAGAGTGCATTTTTTTTCTTCTATTTACAGTTTGCTATATACATCTTTAGATAACCTCTTAACTCATTTTATATTAGTAATTTAGATGACTTGGGGTTGTGGGGATGACAGCTTAGGAAAGCAGTTTTCACCATCATTAAAACAGAAGAGACTATAAACTTTATGTTGTATCATGAAGTCTTCATCTTAAAAGGCTCTAAAGAAATTGGATAAATATCCAAAAATAAGAAGCAATCACATCAGATTTTTTTTTTTTTTTTTTTTTTTTTTTTTTGTCATCTGAGCAATTATTTCCAGGCACTAATGCTTCACAAAGCAGAAACACTGATAAACCTGTATTTAGCTTGAAGGGTGGGAATCTGAACTCTTTATTTAAGGTTTTCTAAAGACACAGGACAGCAAATACAACCACATGTGTGTTGCTCCCAGTTTTGACTCAAGTTGTATGACATTAGTCCTTCTATACTGATTAAATATACCTAATATTTACACATTTACAATTGACATGAATCACATTACTTTTAGGTTAAAACAAAGGGTATTCTTCAGAGTTAAAATGCAAGATTAAATAAGTTCCCCGCTCCCTTTACAAAACATCGATGCCCTCCAGCAGCATTCCCTCACGAGTCCACTCCCTCTACTCCTCACCTCTGGTAAAGTAGAAATGTTGTTGTTCTCCAAGTTCAGCTCATCAAGTTCACTGCATTTCGCTAAAGACTTGGGAATTGCTGACAGCCTATTGTACCTCAGGCCAAGACGACTTAGACTGGACAGATTTCCTGCGGGTAGCAAACAGGTGTTAATATACTGTGAGAATCACACAAATGACACAGAACAAGAATCACACAGAACAAGATGTGAACTCTGATTCTTCTGCTGTCTCTCCCTCTACACTTCAAAATTTCAAATGGTGAAATGGAGCTATCATCCCACAACAGGAGACACGCAGATTTCCAATGCTGAGGTCAACTATGCAGAAGTAGGTTGTGCATATTAATTATTATTCTGAAATTCTGCACAATACGATAAGCAAGCAAGGCTTACGTGCTGTTGTAAAAGTCCTTCTATCCTGATCATTCTATCCACAAAACATACTATCATTTTCCACATGTCTCCAAAATTACTTTTTAAAATTACGGACAGTATCATTCAGTGCCATAACTCATATTACCAGAACCTGGGCATACATCATACAACTCAGGTCCTGGCAAAATAATTTCCTCCTGCAAGGGAAAAAACCCCATAGCTTTACCATCCTCCAACAACAAGAAAGCCTTTAATAGGTGATAGGAAAAAACCCAAAATGTCCAAGTTTTTGAGTGATACTGAAGGAAAAGTCTGGAGGAAGTCTACAAGAATCTGAACAGTAGCGCATGTAAAAATATTTCTGAATATTGCTAGGCTGATGAGCCCAGTTGATATGTCCTTCTGTCAGAGAATAAAAATATTGAGAAACTTGCAGTTCGAAAATTTCTCATCTGAAGCTGCCTTTAGCTCCAACCTTTACCCTGCAATATAACAAGCACTAAAGACCAAAACCAGCTGCTCTACGATGTTGAACTACAGGGCGCTGGGGCATTTAGCCTCCCTCTCCTGCAGGTACCAAGGCCTTGAACCTCACTGAAAAGCCAACTGTCGAACTGTACAAAGAAACCTGACCTCTGGCTCATGCCTACAGTCAGAAAAGGTCTCTGTGCAGATGTGGACTTAGCCAGGGGACCTGTGAGCAGGTTCACACCATCAGTTCCCTGAAAAACATTTGCTGTTTTGCACTCACTTTTACCCATGGCACACCACCTTTGTTCTGCAAACTGAAGGACAGGGCAGACACAGCAGAAAGGAAACACAGGATTTAACAAATGGTAGAATGAATAACCAGAGGTAATTTTAAAAGGTGAAGGGGTCTTAACGTACAGTCTAGCTACTCATTAAGTGAAGGCTGTATTAGTGTGTATGTGCACTTTCACAAAGGTTACTGGAGCACTGCAAAGGAAGAAGCAAATGTTGAGTACGTCTGCTTGACAGAGAAAAACTTTTAACAAAGCTAGTGGCAAAATATCTCTTTCCTGAACCTGGTCAAAATATACAGTAAAAATGTCCCTACATCACCAAATAATTGGGAATGTAAGTAATAAAAACTTGAAGTGGAAACAATGTTGTATGATTCGCTGTAAGTTCTAAAACAGAGAAGTCACAAGAGCAGCGAAAGTAAACAAAAAAAGGCACCAAAAAAGGAGCAGAAAACAAAAAAGCTTAGCTCTCTCATAGAACTGCAACTGAAAAAAATCCAAAACCCACAAACCCCTTAATACAGAACAAGAATTATTGATATCTTACAAATCAAGAAAAAAAGAGGATGAGTTTTCAGTGCATATCTGATAATTATCTAACAAGCTTTGCAACACATTTTACTTAGTACTATCAACACCTAAATGAAAGTCAAAACAGGTAGCTACACACCATTGCTTAACTAGTAGTATCTTCAATTGGGGTTCTGAGGTCTATTTTTTTTAAGTGCTGGATTCTAAGCAAGGATAAAATTAATTTTTATACATGCATCAAAGAAAGTCTTCATTTAAAATCCGAGGCTATCAATATTGCACTCCAGTGCACAAATCTTCATCTTTTCCTGTTAAATCCTGCAATGCGTATAGACACTAAAGAGAATAATTAAGAGTTTTTCTGACCCTACTAGTTCATTAGTATAAAGACACAGATATGTAGGTAACTTATCTGTAACTTAACTGTTTCATGCTGTATTTGTGAGATCAGGCATTGCTGGCTGAATAGAAAACTGACCTCGCTTCACACAAAAAACCTTCTATTGCAAGGCTCCAAGATCATTAGGATTTGCCATCCTAGGGATGAATAAAGCACGCTCTGACTGTATTTCTCTGAATTGTTATTTTACTAAAGAATGAACAACAAACTTCACAGAAAATAAGATATAAACCCACTATTCTTCTCACTACCTAAAACATGCGCTAGATGCTGATCTGGATTTTTCAGGCGAAAAGGACGAACGGGGAAGCAGACAGCGTGATGCCAACTGTTGCTTAGCAATACAACATTGCTGTGCCAGTTCCAGATTGTGAGCACAGGCTGTATGTATATGGCTCTCTTCCTACCAGCAGTGTGGCATTTCAGAAAAACGAAACAGTCAAAATGTACCATAAAGAAGAGAATGACACACGTTGGCGATCGTCATGACATTATCAGAAAGAAGGCATAAATAAATAGCAGCTCCCAGTAACTTCTCCTTATCATAAGTAGCATTTCTTAATAGAACTTTAGCACTGTTTCTTTACTAGTTATCTTTCTTCTCCATGGGAAAGGCACACAACGGCATAACACAAGACACATCTCTGTGTGTACCACACTCCTTATGATTGTTTTACACACCACAGTGCTATATACAATTATTCCATAGGACAAAACCAGTAAGATTTCAGCTGTAGTCACATCAGTAGCATCTCACCCAGGGCTCCTGGAAGGACTATCCTGGGGCCAGCTGATGCAGACAACATGAGCCACCACAGCATTTCAAGCCAGAATTTATTTACAGTCAATTCACAGCCACTCAGATATCTTTTCATCCTCGGAGTGCATAGGCACAGCACACCTTATTGTGAATGCAGACAGTGCAAAATCCTTATCAGCTTTTACTTTCACATGCTGGACAAGCCAGGTCTCAGTCCCACCTTCACAAAAGGATGACCCTTACAGCTCTTCCCTCTGACCAGGTGTGCTCAAGTTAACTTTTCTTTATAACAGGAATACACCAGTACAATGCTAACATTTGCCTCCATGGTCCAGGGCCCAGCTGGCTAACATGAAAACCAAATGACAAACTGTTTTACCACAGAAACTGCTACAAGTGACCACACCTGGAACATCAAACCATCAAGGGTTCCCACTTACAGCTCTCCAAGCTCAGGGTTACCTAGCTGATCCTCGTACTTGGAGCTGCTTTACAGTGCTTGCACTCATCTCCATCGTTTCCAGCTCAGCTGTGTTCTGAGATGGAATAGCCCTGGGTATCTACTGATGGGCTGTCAGGTTAGAACCGAGGAATGAGGCAAGGAAGGTAACAACTGGTCCTGATCAGCTCCGTCAGGACCATTTGCAGTTGTACTTTTGTCACTGAAGCAGTACCTCAGCAGCTCCTCTGAAGCAGCCCCTCTCAGGTAATGACTCAGAAAATGCTGCACTAGATGTTCCTGTACGTGACAGTTTGATAACCACAAGTGAAAAGCAGATAGCAGCAGCAAAAGCAACAAGCAAAACCCCTTCCAACTTGTTTTCTTAGGGAGCCCGTTATAAAAACCCTTGTAAACTCAACTGCCTTATTCGCTGGTGCTTCTAAATATAAGATTGCAAAGCCCTCAACTCACACCAGGCCTAAGCAAGTCATTGAAAAATTGCTTTAGTTGAACTTTTGTCAGAAACAGTCACTCTTGGGAATCAGGTTTCACAGACACCTTGTCTCAGGCCCATTTTCTCACCAGCACAGTTATCAGCAGCACCCATGAGCAGATCCCAGCTCTCGGGGTTGAAGCAACCCAAATGCAGAATTCATAACCCCTTCACTGGTGTGATTTTATGTCTCTCTCAGGACTAGCTGCTTAATTTACAGAGAAATGAATTAAAAATCCTTGGAAGTATGCAAATCCAGAAATATTAAATTAAACTGTTATGATAAAAGGGATGCAAAATAGATGGTTTAAATTAGTTCTTTATTAAATATACTTCAAAGATATTAATCAAAGGAAAAACAGGTGTTTTCCAATCCCAAAACAAAGAGAAGACAGGAAATAAAGCAGGAAACTATATTAATAAAACAATATTTTTTTAGAAAGATCACCTGAAGTGGTGTCTACATCTCTTTTTTAAGTATTTAAAAATCTTTGATATCTTTAAAAAAAGAGAAAAAAGAACTGGTAGGCTGAATAATATAAAGAAATACAAATTCCTAATTCCAAGTCCTACCAGTGCTTTTTAAAAGGAGTGATAAATGCTCTCTTCTTCTGAGATTTACCACACCTCTTCCTTTCCCTCCCTTAGTTAAAATAATCCTTCACATTCCCTATCCTTAGATGAAGGGTCATGTGAAACGTAGCTCTTTGAGCTAATTTGCTATCAGGATCCGTTGCTTTCTTCTAAATAAACCAAAAGCATCAGATCATTTTAAAGACCTGTTCGCTAGAGAAAGCTTCTACAGACAACATTAAAAACACAAATTGGACTTATAAGAGCTGTGCACATCAAAATCCCCTAAGATCATAATCAACAATATATGTGAACTTCAGCACACAATAGAAAATTGCAGGAACTTGCTACAAATAACATGCAAGCATACTAAGCATTTCAGATGGTCTAACTTGTACAGATATTCTTAGATTTTGATTTGACTCAACTTGGCACACAATGAGCAGTCACCTACTAAAGAACATGTTTTACATGGCCACATGTTACTTCATAGAGCGCCACGTGCTTCATTCACTGAGCGATCTTCTCCCAGCAAAGAAAAATTGCTGGTTTGCATACAAAAGATACCAGGTGTCATTTTTAACTAACTGAAAGCAAGAGGTACAGTCAAAATTAATAATACTTTGTTTTAAAATATTACACTTGATGTCACTTCTAAAAAATCATACATTAATTAAATTTAATACACCACATGGTATTAATCTTGCAGTGAGAATAACGAAGATGATGATACGAAATATATTTCAAATTGCATGGGAGATGGTAGACATGCTAGAGATGGGCAGTTGTGGACAGAGAGTAAACACTGCATTCAGATATTTCAACAGTGGCTCCTGGTCTAAAACAGCCCTGATTCAGAAGATGCCTGTACCACACTTTGTACTTACTATACACTAATTTTCCAGATGTCAGCCAAACTCTGTGACAACTGTTTAACAGAGTTTTAGGTGAAAGGAGCTGTTGGTGTGTTTAATCTAATCTCTTATCAGAAAGCAAACCTGTTCCCCTGATAGCTGTAGAGCAAAACCAAAGGCTTCAGATAAAGTGTTTTAACCTTCAGTTGCACTCCACAAGCAGAGAGCACCAGCACAAAGTGACTGCTCCAACAAGACACCCCAAAAGAGATCTCAGTGATTTTGTTGAAGAGGGAACAAGAACAAAATCCATAGTCATTATTCATCTGGTCTGGGGGCACTTTCCTTAATCGAAGCCTGTAGGTTTGTACGAATTTAAACTTGTGTCACCAATCATCAGCCGAGAGACAAAAAATCCCTTCTACAATCCCTACATCCCTCATGTTTAACATGCTCTGGCTAAAGGCTGAAAAATCGGGAATGGGGACAGGAAGGTGATGGGGGTGAGAAGGCAACCACTCTTAGCAGAACTGCAGGAGNTCGCTTCCAACTATCAAAGCCAAAGCATGAAATGTAATTATTCTGTCCAAAGACGGAAGTATAGTTAAACACAATACAAAGTTTGACTTAATTTTACTGGTTTAACACTAAAATGACTTTTAGTGTATTTTAATTTTTCTTTTCAGCCACCAGTATCTCCTCATATACCAAGCAGGCCAGTGTAGGAGGCACAATCAAATTCACAAATTACCAGCAGGGTCCATAATTTTTTTGCCCTGCTCAAACTGAAGTGCATTATCCTCCTTCTGCAAAGCCTAGAAGGTCTGATGAAGATGTTACCTATTAGAAAGCTATTTAACATTAATTTTAAATTAGTCTCTACCACCCGTACAAGTTTAAATGCCATCTGAAGAGCGCAAAGAGTTCTCTCTACTTTCAGTCCTACAGTATCATCCAAGACAGGTTCTCCCTTATTAAAACACTAAACCGTGACCACATTGGCAGTCAGTTATTTTCCAGCTCTGATTCCAGACTGTAACACGGCTGACTCTCTGAAAGATGCATACAATACACTTGCAAAACTTGAGCAACAGAGGCTTAGATACCTAACATGTACCACCCATAACACCTGCACAAGGCTAAAGAGCACAAACTCTTAGTGACGTTTATGAAACTGTCTAAGCAATGAAAATTCAACTTAAAACTCATTTAATATGCGTTCATCAAAATGCATGTAACTCACAGACCTGCTCGTCTCATCTCTGATGTGTTCCTTTGAATCACTCTTCCCTTGTGCCTTCTTCTCACATAAAGAAAATAAGATTATAGGCTTTTTCTTTCTGCAATATACTAATCATTCCAAAAATGCTGAGCTGCAGTTATAATACATCCGTACACATTGGTCTCTGTATCTAATTACTGTGTGATGGTACATGCATTCACTAAAATGAACTGTCCCCATTCTACTCTTACCAGGATGAATATCCAACCAAAATACAAAATAAAATAGTTTCATAAATGCATTGAATCAATAAACTCAGAAGTAATTAGCCACTAGAAGCTATCCTAACCTTTAATGAAAGCAGTACGTATGTATTTAACTATATTGGGTTTGCACTGGAAATGTATCAATTAAAACGTAGAACAGAAATTACAATTAGTTGAAAATTATACAAAAACACAAAAACAGTTCACATTGCAACAGAGACAAAAACAACAGCTGGACCTTATTTTGAGCTATCGATGAAAGCGTTGCATTTTACTCAATTCACACTGCATACAGTACGACAAAGCAACTGAAATTTATTTAATTTAATTTTTCATTGGTAGTCTTTTTTTTCCTTTTCAAGTGATTATTTAAAGCATTTCTGGGAAATTAAAGACTCGTATAAATTTAAATCATATTGTATGAACAGTTCATATCTAACTGGCAATGCAATAAAAACATTAACCTTTCCTAAGTAAAAGATGTGTTTAATTTTTTAAGTCTGCCCTACTACATAAAGCAAACACATAAAATGTACAACACATAAATATACATTTATAATTTTAGCTAATTAAGAAATGTGAGAATTATTTTATGGAGACCAGTGTTCCACTTTGTATCTTCCCTGCAGCTGAATGCTGTCCAACAGCAGATACCTACAGAAAGGGGAAAGGACACCCTGAAACTTCCCGAAGAGTGAGGGAATATTCAACAGTGACTTCCCAAATGTAGAAGCAGCTGTTAAGATTTTTTTCTGCATAACTGCCATGTCACACTGCGAGCTTTTAGCATCTACATCAACCCATGCAAACACTGAGACCCAATGCTCCTACTCACCACTTGCAGCACTGTTTGATCTTCATTAGTGTGAGGCAACACCTCACAGCCTCATCCCTGCCCTTCTGAACTCCAGGGACAAAACGAGCAAGCCACCTCCTATTTACCCTCCACTTGTCATTTTCCAGTCAATTTTGTTACTTTACATTTACTAGGTCTAGAATTGAAGGCAACAAAAACTAGAAGTTTTCCTTTATGAGATCACCATGAGAACTAGACAGGACTTACAGTAATACAAAAACTAAGAGCATAAGAGTGGGAGCCAGTGCTTTCAATCAGACAAAGTAAAGGCTGAACTTATTGCAATTGCCCAATACTAGCAGAATCCAATTAAAGAAGTTAATTAAAGCATAGTCCAAAAACAAAACCTTAGACAAAGCACCGAATGCTGATCAGCGCTCCCAAAGTGAGCCTATGGAAACAGGCTTGATGCCACAAAGCACAGAATGCTCACTGACCAAAGCACGAGGTTGTGCTTAAATGCTGAGAAATATGAATATTGCTGTGAAGGCTGGAGCAGAAGCCTCTACACCCTGCTCCATCAGAACAGTGAGTACTTAATAACATCAAACCCATCGATCGCATCTGAACATTGCCCCTGATCCCTGAAGGAGCTGCAGGTGCTCAGATGGCTCAAAACAAGACTGCTGCTTTTGCTAAATCTGCCAAATTTAAAATACCATTTTAAAGTAGTTTCATGTTTCTCTAGAAATATCTTTACTTCTAAGGACTTAAAGCTCTCAACCACAATTTTGCATAACCTGAGCTTGCCAATTCCATACGTCTGGTTCTGGTCAGCACTTCATGTTTTATCGGCTATAGGTTTAAAGAGCACAACAGCACTCTCAGAGGTACTCTGGGGTTAAACATGTCAGAAGCATGGTTTGGAGTACAATTTCAACCACCTAAACCATTAATAAATACTGCTTAATTTCATGTAAGCTGTGACTTCAGCTCCTGAGCTACAGTGCTACAGCAAAGGGCAGGAGGGTAGTACAGAGCTGTAAATACACCTCACATCTTCCCAACCATCTCTCAGGAACAGTGCTATGTCCGACACTGCAAAGTGTGTCCACTGACAGAATTTCTCATGCTTTTAATATATAATTTTGGAGCATTTACAACTGACTATTCTTTTTCTTATTAAAATTCCTGTTGCCTTAGATGTCTGTGAATATGGCACATTTGATTATAATCAAACTGCATACGTAAGCACACAAAACTAGAAAATTTCAAAGCAGATGAAGAATCTGGTATTTTTAAAAGCCATAACTCTGTTTTTGTTATATTTCTTTCTCAAATAAGTTATTCTATGCTTTTACATATGAAATTGTGAACACATTTGTACAGAATGCTGAAATTAAAAGTTCAAAGAAGGAACACTCACGATGTGGTATTTGCAGGACAAAATTATCTAAGCTGTCTTGTAATCCTAAGAAACTATTTACTCCACCCAAAATTTGTTTTCCATCTCAAAAGTTCAATTAGTAATTTCAATATAAAGTATGATATTCACTTTCTTCTATATAACTTTTGGATATACTAGCATGTCAGCTAAGTATACAGAGATAAGACACTGTGTAAATAAAAGTAGCTAACAATTCCACTACCCTCCAAAAGAAAAAAAAAAACCCACCACAGCAGGAGTGGGGTGCAATTTGCAATGAAAACACTGAACAGCTATGATCCCACTATGATTTTGATTCTGGGCTTGAGACTCTCAGAATGTACTAAGCCATTCCACAAAGCTCATTTTTCTTACAGGAAGTGATTTAATATAAAAAGTACTTTACAATTTTCAATCAACAGAAATACAGATATGAATGTATTAAGCCAATATCTACAAAGCAAGGCGTTAGGTCACTTCCTGACAACTAATATCTAGAATCAACATTTGTTACTGCACAAAAGCATGCTTCTACAGCTTAGTTGATAGAAGAACTTGGTATTTTTACAGAGTGGGTATATTGGCTCTGCTACCTCAGTAATCACTACTGATGCATAATCCCTTCCCTGCCACTCCCCTGCATGTCACCCTCACATCCCTTTCTCACAGCTCCAGCATTTTTCAGTTCATGCTGTTAGTAACCAAACAAGCTCTTTTTTAAATTGGGCAGATTCTGAAATCTTCCTGTTGTAAAACCAAAACTTATTTAGATAGTCCAGCAGCTACTTTAGGAGGGTTTTTTGATGGAGAGGAAGGAAGGGGTCCTTTCTGAGGGGAAGGAGAAACAGAAAGGAAAGGGAGCTGTTCAGTTTTCAAAGCAGCGTGACAAAAACATCATCCTTCTCAAGAAAAAATAAGGCCTTCATCAAAAGAGTGTCAGTGTGGGAGGAGGGGACAAACCTGGCAGTAATGGAAAGTCAGGTCCATAACAGGAGGCTCATGGGCTCACAGAACATCAAATATTTATAACGAGCAGATGTGCTCAGTCCGTAACCCGGAGTTTGAACTGAGACCCACTAACAGCGCTCAGACAGCGAGCGTCCTGACACCTCGAAGCAGGTAAATGTTGCAAGAAAAGCCAGCCGTGGCAAACACCAGGCAGACACCCAGGAGGAGCAGGGAAGAGCCAGAAAGAGCAGCGAGAGCTGGAGAGGCCCGGGGGCCGCCCCCGGCCGCGCACGCAGGCGGCCACGCGCCACTGACTCGCCGGGCTCTTCTCAGCACTCGGAGGTTCTCGCTGAACAACCCCGACCACAAAGCAAGCTGTAATCTACAAATCATGCCGCAACTTGCTTTAATATGTTGAACCAAAACTGAGATGACTAAGAAATAAAGCCAATGTTGCTGAACTGGCTACGGCTGCCTTTTCTGCAACATGCATAAATGTAGGCTGATCATTATCATTTAAGATGGAACCTCAAGGTTTTTCCCTTCACTGTTAAATTGTTTGCGAACCACAAACACGGATTTCTGATTTTAAGCCCTTATTCAAATACTTTTTTTTAAACTTTCTATTTATAAGAGAGATTTTCCAGTGGAGCAAAAACTGAACTAGAGTAAGGTTAATGACACGATGGCTCACTGCTGTCTCCTACCATTATTCAGCTGTCTTTGGTGGTTTCTTGAGCTCCAAAACCTTGATATTCAGCTCAGATAAGCATGCAAAGCGACAGCTACCAACATTTAAAAACAAGTAACTTCTAAACATTATTAAGACAAGGCAAGGGAAAAACTAAACAAAGAAAATAGAAATCCAGTCCAACCAGATCTGAACCTGACTCAAAAGAAACCACCTAAGCTTACAGAACTTTCTTAAGAAATAGGTGAGTCCAAACTATCCTGATTGCAGAGTGAGCAATTTCCCATCTATCACAAGTGACTTAACTGCTCATAACTTTGTGTCTCTCCTACCCAAAGACCTTTCCCTGCAAGTACAGTATTGCAGCATGTAACAAGTGAGATTTTTCTGGTCCTTTGAGAAGTTCAGTGACTACCAGGCACTAAACAACTCAGTAAATCATACTACTACTCTGACAGGAATTAACAGCATTAGTCTATAAGCCTTGAATATGGAAATCTCACACTTGCTTAGAGAATTTTTCCCATAATTAACAGTTTATCCAGGAAACTCACTCCCTAAATATGACACATACACTACACATAAGTGTTATGTAAAACAAAATTCACCAAGATCTACAAAACAGCAACAAAAATAAAGGCTGTAGTTATAATGGTGTAAGTCAGATGCAAACTCCAGATGGAAGGGGATCTCCAGAGTTTACAAATATCAGCCAAGGAAGGAAGTCTAGTTCCAGTGGATACATCATCAGTGTAAATTCTGCTCAGGTCAAACTTTCTCAACCAAAAGCCACAGTAACTTCATCCTCAACAACTTACTGCTAGAAGCAAAGCTGGAGTGTCATTAAATGGTTCCTCACTTTACTATGCATTAAACTACATTAATAAATGGTCAACATTGAACACCATTACACTTATAATGTTCATTCTTCTGACTATGTCCTGGTGACTGAACTGAAAATCATTATGGTCTTGTTTTTACTCTTTTTAAATCACAGCAGCCATCTTTTTCTGCCATCTGTTTGAAATCTATTTAATGAGATAGGAAAAGTCGTATTTTGTTGCTTTATCCCATATGAGATTCTGAAACCAACCAGGACTATGTTTATCTTAGTCTACTATTCCCAATGTAAGTTGCAAACCCTGTATTCTATTGCATAACAGCATGATGACCTTGTGGACTTCGGAGATTTTTCTGATGTTCCACCAAAGAACATCATATATAAATAAGTAAATTAAAGCATTTATGATTTTAACTCTATTTTTCTTTAGGCAAAGATATAAGTTAAAATTACCTCCCAAAGTACTACACTTCAACTATAAGTGAGCTTTCATTTCTTTATATGCTCAGTTTCATTACAGAATGAACAAACAAGCAGCAGACATTTGTTTATAACCACAGAACACCTTAAGATTTAGAAGTAATGGATTTGGATTGTTTTCATTCTAACTCTCATTCTTAAACTATTTAGGGTAACAAGCACACCTTGCTTTAAATCCCAAGTGTGAAGCTGTGTTGAGCTGAACACCAGTCATTCTACAGCCACCAACAAATACTCATTCTTAAATTTGTTCCCATTACTGAACATTTTGAAATGGTGATTTATTTTCTCTTCTCCAGCCTCTTCACATACCTATGGTTTCTGGCAGGTCCAGGAGCTCATTGTGCTGCAAGTCAAGGTTGGTGATCTGCGTGCAGCTTCCAATCTCCTCTGGAAGATGTTCAAGCTGATTGTGCGCTACATCCAGCGTTATGAGGTTACACAACTCACCTAAAAGCACACAGGAAAACCAAAACAGAAAAGACTTTAACATACAGCTCTTGACAATGACCTCCACACAGGGATTAATAGAATCAGACGGATTCTGGGATAAGCTGAAAAAAGCTACTGCTACCATAAAGTTATACATATAAAATAAGGTATTACAGGATCATAATTTCATCAGTCAGATCTAAAACCTGATCAGCAATTTTGAAAAGCTCAGATAAAGTTTTAATAGATTCTCCAAATAAATGTTATTTACTGATTGATTTTATTCTGACAGTTCTAGCTGTGGAATACAAATAAAAAACTTACAGCTTACACTTGTTTCAGGCTGATCAGCGGTTTAAAACATCAGTAAGTAAATTAATGTTATTAAACTTGGAGAAATTAAGATCTGCTTTTATATCATTAATTACTTTCAGGCACAAAATCAAAAATTGAGAGACAGCAAAATTCGGCTGAGATAATCCAAAGTCCTGAATGCTATTTTTAAACATTTTTAGTCATCACAAAAAAGATAACTTATGATAAGTAAAGTGTATGCAGGCAGACAGACCTACAACAAATAAAAGTTTGAAATAAAAGGCTTGGATTTGCTTGGCATTTACAGCCACTTTACACTGAACTGCTTAACTTCTGACATTCATAAAGTAATTTAAAAGCAGAGCTAGGCACAACTCTGAACAGCTCTCTGAACAGAACTTTCACCTGTTCCTGTGTCAAACATGCTGTGTTCTGAGCAAAGGATTGTTTGGCTTGAAAAGAAGAAAAAGCCAACTGTGTGCATGAATACAGGTGTATGTATTCACATTTTCTGCATCTGATGGAGGTGAAATTAATGCATATGACTGGAACAACTTCTGCTCTCACCAGTAAAGATGAGGTCACTGCATTTGTATATTAGAGCATGACTCAGTGAGGAACAAATTTGGAAGAGTAGCAAATTCCTTTTGAGGAGCAAATGTCTATTTTTAAGCTTCAGCATTGTATCTTTGACACAAGGATTTTCTCATACGCCTGCAGGATTATCCTGGGCAAGTTCTGACGTGTAGCATGGCTACTGATTAGGTCAGCAGAGAAACACAACTGATGATTTAATAAATCATAAAATACTATGAATTCAAACTCTGTATAGAGTTTAGGCATGATGTAGCCACAATACTCACTATGTAGCCCATAACACTTGTGAAAGGCCAAGAAAAAAGTCAACCTCAAAGCTTCATTATCCTGGTTTTTTTTGATTGTTAACATATCTTCTTTCCCACATTAATTAACCCAAAATGAGATGTTTTTCTAGGAACTAAAAAGATGGAAATATAAAGCTGGTGCTCAGGCATCACTGTGCGTGTCTCCTCCCTTAGATCAGCGACTGAACGTAGTCCAGGCAACAGCTGAATGTGCTGTACCCAGCACTGCATAACCCACATGTCAATGCCGTTACCATGCAGAAGAAAGCAAATGTAAAAAAAATTCAGCAAGAATTAATGGTCTGTGGCAATGGCATCTTTAATAGTATTAATAATGGAATCTATTATTATTCTCTCTCTTTCTTTCTCATTCCTACCTTCCTTTCTTCCTCATTCCTTTCTCCTTCCTTCGTTGTTTCTCATTCCCTCCTTCCTTTCATTCGTCCTTCCTCATTCCTTTCTCATTCCTTCCTTCCTTTCATTCTTTCCCATTCCTTCTTTCCTTTCTTTCCTTTCATTCTTTCCTTTTCCTTCCTTCCTTTCTTTCCTGTTCCTTCCTTCCTTCCTTTCTTTTTTCATGGAAAAAATGGGCTAAGTGTAGAATGCAATAGGAGGAAGAAAAGCTTGAGAAAGACTTAAACATCCCTCCCTTTAAACAAACAATAAAAGAGCCTCACAGAACTTTACTAAGGTAACTCAAGAACCTTCACACATGTCGGGGCAGTAGTTTTCACTTCATGATTGCTGTTTTTATTTGTTTTCATTTCAGACCTTAACCAATGATGTCAAATTTGAAATATGGCATAAATTTCATTTCGTTGTGCCGAGTTCTCATTTACTTGACTCTTCCCACTCTACATCTGCTGAAGTCAAAGAAATACTTGGGGGTTTTGCAGCAACATGTGCTGCACTTCATTTTTGCACCTGCTGGTATCTTTGACAACAGCAAGCTAAATGTTTGAAGCAAACATCTTACTACCTAATCCTGAGGAGGAAAAATAATGAAAAGTAATGCTTATGTCTCTCTAGAAAATTAAGGGCAACCAAAAACTTATGTTTAAGACATCCATACTTAATACTGTTACATTAAGGACACAAGCATTATTTTAAAAAGCAACACTGGTAAGCATTGAATAAAAATATTGAATGTTAAAACAGATTGAGGACTGCCCAACAAATTTTAGACTTTAGAGCAGAAATCAAAACTTAAAGCCCTATGATAAAGCATAGTGACTTAAGAAAGGAATTCAAGAGATATAAAAATATTCAGCTTTTAATCCACATTGCTCTGTAAGGAATCTTGTTCTTGCACATACTTATAGTTTGACAGCATTTCATCAGTGATGCCCCTCTAAGGGTAGAGGGAGGGGGGAGACAAATGCTGTTGGCACTGCAATTTTTTCAATACTTTATCTTAAATTACAGAGACACAACAGAGAATATGCAAGTCAACAAAAATCACTCAAGGTACATTTCTCCTGTTGTTTTTCATAATCTATAGCAAAAAAAAAAATCATACATCCAATATGCTTAACAAGGTGAAAAACATTTGGGTGATGTGATAGAGACTCGGATGAAAGTGAAAGAAGTGAAGAGCATGAACCCAGCCAATCAACTGAAACACCCCATTTGAGATAGAAATGAAAGAAAGTCTCAGAATCACTTCATAACCCTAATTGTACACATACAAAGAGGTTAACTCAGCTCTTTAGTGACTGGCCCACAGGGAGACCAAACCCACATCCTTGGTGTCATGAGCACCATGCTCTAATCAACTGAGCTAAATGGTTTTTTACACCTTCACACACAAAGGCATAGAGAGGACCAGCTGTGGCCTGAGGACTAAAACACTGGGTGTCCAAGTATGTGTGAGACAAAGGGAAAGGCTCTGCAGAGCACCTCGCAGACTGAGGGCTGCTACTGCATGTGGGGCTTGAACACCTTGCTACGGGGTAAAAGGAAGAACAACTAGGGCTGGTAAGAGCTGCTAGGGAATCTTCAGGGAATGGGAAAGGGAGGGATCAACGTAGCTTAGAGGGGCAAGTGCAGGAAAACAGAGGAATAAGGAAATAGAAGGGTCCAGTCCTTTACAAACCAGTGCTGGTCATGTCCTGTGGCCAACCTGCCCTGTCTGCTCTTTAAGCTCTGTTTTCCAGGGTGAGAAGCTCTCTGTTCTGAGGCCTGAGTAGCAGCAGCACAACAGTGAGCAGCACTGCTGAGCACCTCCCAGAAGCCGTGGGATGAGAAGGGCTCTGGGCACGGCGAGCGTGGCCAGCAGGGCAGCAGCCACACAGCAGGAGCGGCTCCTTGTCCAGCGGAGTGACCGCACTGACCGAGCCATGAATGACCAGCCTGCGCTGGCACTGCCCACAACAGCAGCTCTGTCAGGAGTGACACCAGCCACGGACACACGGCACGAGCGCCCAGCACGGCAAATAATGATCTCAAACACAAAGAAGCCAAACTGGAGGCCGTCTGCATAATGCTCTTCCCGGCAGCTGATGTTTCAGTCGGCCAAAGTGTCCTTATTGTCTGAACAGTGGTGGTTGTACTGAGGAAATGTTTCTCAAAAGGAAAAAAAAAAAAAGTGAAGATACATTTCACCAAGATAAAACTGAAAAACGGCATTTTGGCTTTGCCAGGGTAAGAAGGATATATCAAAATCGAAAGGAAGTTTTCCTAAAGTAAAGATTTGTTCAGGTACAAAAAAGAAAAATGTCTAATGAATTAGGAGCTCATGATCTTAATCATACTGAGAGAACCAATACCTGCAATTCTTTATGTACAACATAGAATTTGCTTTAACTTGTTTTTTATCTTGATTTAACAGAAATAAGTCAGCTAGAAATGTGCAGCAGATCAAAATCATCCTTAACCAGAAAGCAGTTTCCTGAAGAAAAACCCATTCCTTTTCATCATGTGGACAACTCCTGCATCACTTCACTAAAATGCTGCTTAAACTCACAAAATCACAAGAATAAGGCAAGCACTACTTTAGGGAAATACTAACCACAGGTTAAAGAAACTAACTCTTTTTGCCACAAGTAATGTCCAAAACAGACAAAGTTCTAAGCTCACAGTAGTGAATAAAGGATTCTCTGTTGACTACTTGCAACTGCATTTAAGGGGTAAACACCCTCACAATTAAAAAATAAATGAGAAAGGTGTTTGGAGTTAGTTGTTTTTTGGGGGGGAGAGGTTTTTTGCCTTTTTTTTTTTTCCACTGTGATTGCAAAGGAAAAAAAAAGCAATTAAAGCTCAAAGTCTGCCAAGAAAGCAGACAGGAATTGCATGTACTAGCTGGCTTGACAATAAAAGATTTTAAAGTAGGAGCAATGCCTATTTGAAAAACATAAAACAGTTTCTCTATAAATAACCTTCACACAACAGTCAGTTACACCCTAGCATGTAGTTTTTAAAAATCTGTATTTTAAAAAGCTCTAAAAAATCACACGACTCAAATGCGTTTTTCAGAGAAGATAGTTTGTGAACACTCCAACCACCTTCCATTTACAAAAACAACTTGTTAAAAATACAGCTAAGTATTCACCTCAACAATCCTTAAAAAAGGTGGAGTGAGCAATCACCTTACTGTTGTTCTCATACACACAAAGAATAAATGTTATAGTATGACAATGCTAAATATACCTGCTTAAAAAAAAAAAAATTAAAAAAAAAGAAAAACAGCGCAATAAAATGACTAATATTTTCAGCATAATGAGGCAGAATTACAGCCCCATTTCATGGCCAGCATTGAAAGCCTGTTATGACAAGAGGGCCTGGTTACATGCCCTGACTTACAAAGTTCTGAAAGTTCTGTTTGGTGATTTAAAACACAAAATACTGCTTCATCAAAAAAACCACTAAAGTACACACAAATTAACAGTTGGAGAGAGTATATAGGTCAATAGCAAAGAGGCTTCAGTGTCTCCAATCACTAATTCAGTCAGTGGGCACCACTCTTGGATGGCAAGCACAGTTTGCAATGTAGCCTGTTTTCCACTGGATTAACTAACAACATGCCTGCCCATGCTTAAGCAGATTGAGCATTATGAAATCCTTCACAACATGATAAATCCTAGGCCAGATGACACAGCAAGAGGATCAAAACTCTTATGGAAAGTAGAAGGAAGAGGAGAATGCAAATATTAGTGGGACTTCAGGCTGGTTGTCAGAACATTGGTTGTAAGTTAATTTTTAAGTATTAATTATCCAGAATCAGCAATGCTGGGAACAAGTTACAAACAGTTCTCATAACTTGCATAGTTATTCATTTTTCACTTGGTTCTCAGCAGGCCAAGGAAAAAATAAAAAGGAAAAAGAATTTGTAGTCTACAAACAGTCTTTGGGACAAGTTACCTGATCTTAGAAAAAAAAAACAAAAAAACAAAAAACCAATTTTACAGTTTTGGAATATTTTGCCTCTCTATGAGATCCAAGAACATCACTGTGACAGACAACCTAAGGNTTGGGGAAAATTTCCCAGATTAAAAAAAAAAAAAAAAAAAAAAAAAAAAAAAAACAATTTTACAGTTTTGGAATATTTTGCCTCTCTATGAGATCCAAGAACATCACTGTGACAGACAACCTAAGGTCTTTGTTCTACATTACCAAGTGCCAAAAGAACAGGTAAGGGTGAGAGCTGTTCAGAATTATAACTGCACAACTGTAACTTACACAGAAGAGTTACCAAGGAGAAGGAATGCAATTTTAATATGGTCATGATAGCTTACTATCAAAGCTAAAATACTCATTTAAATAAGAAATAAGCACACTAATATAATTCTCAAAGGAAGAATGCGCACCAGGATTTAGTTGTGGGGACGACTCAAAAACACAGAAGCTCAGCTGAAAAGACTTAAAATCTGCTCTAAACCAAGCTTCAACAAGACACAGCAGCAAAGACTTATCATTTATTGCTTATAACCAAAAGCAACAAATACAAATAAAATTAAAAACATGTCCAAATGAAATCCCAAACATGTGATATGTGGAGAAAAGTCTTAGCAAGGGCTCAAAGCAGGATTTGAGGTGGACAGCAGAACGTCTTTTGAGTGCCAAGAAAATGCCAAAGTCTTGCCCCTAGCAGGGAATAACCCTGTAAAGAGGTACAACCTTGCACCAGGAGGTGAGAAACAGCTCTGCACAGAAGGTCCAGGGGCTCCTGAGGGTGCTGAACCTGGGGTAACTTCTATGTCTATTCTGAGTGTGGAACAAGCTCTCAAATAATAAAGACTAACCACCTTCCAGGCTACATCAACAAGGGTAGCCTAAGGGAAAATTATTTTTTCCCTCTGTTCAGTTATGTTCACTTATGAAAGTATTCAAAAAGTTAAATAATCGCAGCATTGTTTTTTTTTTTTAAAAAAAAGGCATAAACAAAACCAAAACAAAAAAACCCCAAACCTTAGACTTCTAACAAACTGTCAGTATTTACTGGAATTACATTTGGGGCATCATCCCAGTAAGCTCTGCAAGCAGATCAAAAAGGCAAGAATACTTTATCATTATCCTAAAGCCAGTCTGAAGAAAATGTAATCAGGAAGAATTTGACTAGCTCACAAGACAAAACTGCATCCCCACAAGAGCTTTCACAAGAATCAGAACCCAGATACCAAAGCTGAAGCTGGTCAAAAGGAGTTCTACACTTTTCCTGCAGCTCAAGAAAACCACCAGAACTGGATCAAATAAGCAGTGATTATCTCTGACTTCTAGAGAGCAAAACACATGCATCAATGCCTATATTTATTCCAATCCTGTTCACAGCTTCATGCTTTTATCACATTAAAGTACAAATATATGAGAGTATTCTCAACCACTGTTTGCAGACATTACCATGCCAATTAAGCCCAGAAACATTTTCTTTTCTTCCCTTCAAATTGATGAAACACGGGAAGGTGTTCTTAAATACAAATGATGCAAAAAAATATTTCTCTATATTGTCAGGTGTGCTAAAAAATAAAAAAAGAAAAAAAGGGGGGGGGGGGGGGGGGGAAATTTA
>VWZN01019734.1:72764-96063 GCA_013396955.1 Regulus satrapa | reverse complement strand
AAAAAAAAAAAAAAAAAAAAAAACAAAAAAAAAAAACATACAGGCTTATTCTTTCAGCACAAAAGAATGTCCATTCACTCTACATTAAAATCTAATATACTACAGTAATACAAACACTTTGCCTTGAGATCTCTCTTCTGACCAGCTCTGAACCACAGGTCTCTGCTTTTAATGTGGAGCAGAACATTCTCACCGGCTTCCCATGCTTTGAAGAACCAAGCACAAGGATTTTTAAAATATACCAATCAAAAAGTCAGCCAAAACCCAGAAGAATTAATATAATATGCTTCAAGATAAGCAAAATTATGAAGGATTTTCTCTTGGGAGTAGGACACAACATATCTTTACCATATCTTGAATTTTCCCCCTCAATGACTACAATGCAGCCTAATAAGTGAACAGATGTCTGAAACATACGAAGACCCATTTACATTTTTTAAAAATCATCCTGCATTATGGAAAGAACCTTTTCTTCATGTTTCAATTCAAAACACATTGTATGCCCAAGAACTTAATGATTCTGAGTAATGTGGAAAGGTTTTTGAATGTATCTTTGTGGAAGAAAAATAAACAATCAACGACAACAATCATTTCATCTCCCATATTAGTCCACCTTTTAGCTTTGATTTGCAGTATCCACTACTGAAGAAAGGTCCCTTGTTTCCCAGCCACCTTGTTTAAATACTCTTAAAACCTCCACAGGAGCTGTGTCACTGTCCTGGCATTCCAACTTCTGCACAAGTTCATAAACCTTGTCATCAAAACCAATTAAATAATATTTTGCATACTTAAGCCATTAGCAAGTACTACAAATACAAACATTTTTTAGCAAAGCTCAACTAACCATTTTTAACTGTGGTCATGCTTTGTATGCTTACCTTCAAATACAAAAATGTACATGGAATACACAAAGCTGCACACTTTGCTACATATATATATATGTTCATTCATATTTTTTAAATGGTGAAGAAAATCTATTTAAAGATGATCAGAAGGACAAGGCACTTTACCCCAGCTTCAAACCCAGCTGTTTGAAACAGTGCTCAAAAGAGAAGCTACCTCAGGAGGCGCCTTCCAATCTCCTTCACCCTGATTCATTACTGCTGCATCACCAAATCTGCTACAAACACTGTAATACTAAAAAAATAAATAAATAAATAAATAAAAATAACCTCTCCCCCCAAAAGAAGCTTAAATTGCCTCCAGTTCCTGTGTTCTGGACAACTCTGTTGTAATGGGCCATGGCCGAACGCTAGCAGCAGCAAGCAAAAACAGTTTTTAACTTGGAAATTTTCTGCACTGGTGAGTTTTCTAAAGCAGCCCAAGCCATTTCTTTACTGTATCCTTAAGATTTCCACATGGCTTTTACACCATCCATTAATTTGACCTCTCCTCAAGATTACTAACCTCACCAGATTATATTTAAAACTTCTTCTCAGCAATGTATAATCTACACGCTTGTAAAACGCCAGTAATAGGAAATGTAATGACTCCCAGTGCAAAACACAGCTGACTAAAGGGCGGGAGCCCGAAAGGCTTGACAACATGTTTTCATTACGGAACAGTCACACAAAGAATCAAGAACTAACACAGCTTCTGACTTCCAATAATACACAGAAAAGAGACGTGTCGCAGTGCCAGAACAGCTACTGCTCCTCACCGAGTCCACAAAGTGCCAAATACTCAAAGGGCTGCTGCTCTCTTGAGCTTTCAATTTAATCAAATTGAGGACCCACCAAGAGATTTGTTTCAGTTCTTATGTGCACAGCAGCTGGAGGAGTTTAGAAAGAGCCTCGGAAAGGAAAGACTGCTGGAGATTAGTGCTGCTGAAAGCAGCTCAGCAGTGCAAGTGCTCCAAATAATCTGCACACATTTGCTGTCTTTGTTAGCAGTAACTTTAATTGTACCTAAAAAGAAATTAAATGCTCAACTTCACGTACGTTGCTCTACATGATCTCTGCTGCAGATCATTCTAGCTGATACGGTTACTCACATACATCAAGTCAAACATGTATGTAACCTTTTGGTGGGCATGAGTACAATTTCATATAGTACAGAGGAAGTTAAATATGTTTCAAAAGGTTATGCATATTTTTCAAGCCCTTTCAGTTAAAGGACAAGAGTCACCATCAATTCTAAACTACAGTCAAACAAGCATTCATTGTATCTCAAAAGGAGAGCTTCTTTTAGAGATATTTTTAGCAAAAGGAAATTCAGTGAAATTAGCTAGTTCTGCCAACTACTTCCATTTTCCAATGCTGTTCAAACTGACTTCCTGTCAATATTAATTGACATAAAAACATTTAACTATTATGTCCTGGAGAACTTGGAAAATTTAGTAAGACTCTTGCGTGGCACAGTATGTGAGGGAAAAGAAACTTTCAGAGAAGTTAAGGAAAATAATCTCTTCCCTGCACCCATTTTTTTTTTTAATAAAATATTTGTAAATAGCTATAAATAACCAACTTCAGGGTTTTGATTCACTCCTCCCGATGTTTGGTGTACATAAGCCAGATGTATTTAGTTTTTTCTGTAATCTGTAACTGATGAAACTTCAGCCTAAACTGTATCACCTTCTGGAAGAGAGGAACACATTTACCTTGTATATTTTAATTATTCCATTTTTTTTAAATATGTACAAGTAATTGAAAAGATATTTCAGGTTTTTCTGAGCAATACAACCTAAACCATTTATGCAATAAATGCTTTATTAAAAGTGTGGCAACACAGGAATATTTTGCAGTTCTAGGAATAACACCACACTAATCACTGCAATTTGGCAATATAAATACCTATGTTTCCTGGTCACTATCTAACACAACGCACAGTTTGAGATAAAGGATTTCAGCCAACTGCTGTTCAAGTAAGGCTGTAAAAGCCTTAACTGTCTCCTACCCACTACTGCAAAGCAGTGGGACCCCCCAGAACAGGCTGCTCCCCACATGAATTACTCTCAGCAGTCCCTCACTTTCCAGAGGATGTGTTCAAGCGTCTTGTGACTTGCAATTATAAGAAGTTTCCTGTGGGTTCACAGAGATGGCTTGAAGAAGAAATCATTAAATGAAATAAGAGAGTCTCCCACAGCTGAACCGTTTCCCTCTCAAGTGACGAGGCTAACCAACAAGGCTCTTCTCTGCCGAAGGAAAAGCACCATGGCACATCATCTTACAAAATGGTCACTTTACAGCTCTGCCTAAAGCCTCACTGGTTCCCCTTCTGAGCTTCAGTAGCCAAACCAGCCACTTCAAACCATAAACATTTCTGATATTCTAACCATGTAATAACCAAGGCATCATTTTCACTGAAGGGAAACACACTACACTCAACTGTAAGAGTATTTTACTTCTGTAATGTAGCAAGAGATGTACAGGCCTGCATTTGAAAAGAATTTTTTAACTACGTAAAGAACTTTTTAATCACAATAGGAATGATTTTTCTCTTCATTCTGTGTTTGTTCTAAACTTAACTCACAGCTAGGGCTTTTCAACCGAAATAACAGCAGAGGATCATTCCAAATGTTAAACAAGTCAAAGAAAGAAGGAATCAGCTCATACTTGACACTCTGGAATAAGCAGACAATTATTCTACAACATAAAAACAAATAAAATGTTCTGAGATTGCAATTCTGATCTAGGTATTTCTGATTAGTCAGCCCTTAGAGATTCTTAACAACAAGGCAGAGTTCAAATGCTATCTGGTAAATGCAGCAACACCTCTTCACAACCACGCACTTAAAAAAAAAAAAAAATCTACCTTGTTAAAAGTATTTACCTTTTAATTAGAACAGCATGAGATACATCAAAAACATTTTGTGTTTCAGTACACCACAAAGATGAACACATCAATAAGCAATGGATGAAATTTAAAGCTTAGCCCAAGTGGCTACAATGAATTTCCATTCTCAATACCACATATGAGAAGAAAAAGAAAAAAAAAAAAAGCCAACCCAAAAAAACCCCAACCATAGTCACTACTTTCATTTGGAAACCCAAGCAGCTTAAGCCAGCGAGTCACTTGGCAAACAAAGCACGTTCTCTCTTACAATTTGCTAGCTTCAAACATCTGACCTACAGAGTTTTCATCTGCATAAGTGGTGCATTTCGGCTTCTGCCACTGCAGCCACCACGGACCAGCTGGGAGCAAACTGCTGAATCAGTCACCAGCGGTTGCACAGCTCCTCTAAACACAAAACCTCATTCAGAGGTATGGAGACAGCAAGGGAGCAACCAGCCATCATTCCACCAGAGATCAAAAACCGCCCCATCTATCTCAACAAAAGCAGTGCTCCTGAAATTTGCCAGCCAGACAGCTTCTCTTCTCTGGGAAGAAACCTCTTACTCCAGAGCACAGGGTTCTCAATGGCAGCAGGGCAATACTACCACGGTTCGTCGTGCCAGCTACCCTGCTTGGCTTGTTCAATAGAGAAGCTATTGACCATTAAATTCATCTCAGTCCTGTAAGTGGATGGCCAGCAGATGGTAGCTCACACGCTACCAATTCAGCCTGATTTCAACACCCCAGGATGTGGCGCAGCTTTCACCCTAATCCCCTCTCCCACTGAGGGAGCGGCTTGTTCACGGCAGGCACAGCCTGAGCCTGCCGAGCTGGCTGAGGAGGAGGCCAGGGCCCTGACAGCCCTCCAAGCCCTTTGGAACATCTTCATCTGCCACAGGACTGCAGCCAATTCCATCCCCACCGTTTGCTGCAGCCACGGCTGCCAAACGGCCGAGCAATCCAGCAAAACCTGGGGGTCGAGGGAATTACTGAACGAACGCCAGCCCAAGGGGGCAACAGCTCCATTCAGACCATCTCCAGGGGCTTCCTTACGCTGCACTTGTGGTGTCTTAAATCTGCAAGCACATCTGTAGCTACGGACAGCCAATTGCAAACCTACGTGCAATTACACCTGGAGTTACTAGGAAAAAGCAAATGAGTTGCTAAAGATAGTGAAGGTTGATCACTGTGTGCTTGCAGAACCAGGCAGATCTCCCACGACATCCCATCCCAGCTTCTGACACATCCATGCCCTTCCAGGGCAAATGGGCAGGCACATGGATATCACTGCTGGGTCTGCAGCTTTGGAATCCATCTCTTCACTCACTGATCACCAGCCTTGCAGCTCCCTGGAAGTACTTCCCTGCACTAAGTGCCAGGTCACACACCAAAGCCCAGAACAGCCAGGACTAAAAGGCTCCACACTTGCAGACAGAAAGCCACCCATGCAGACAGAAAGTCACCTACGCCTTCAGTTAGTTCCCAGGAGGTAGAAATAATCTTTTGTGCCCTGCCTTTGAACTCACCTAGCAAGTACAAAAATATACATGCTGTGATTCATTCTGTGCGCTCCAACATTATTTTTACGAAGTACTCTCTCTTCTTCTCCTTTGCAGGAACAAAAACCCACTAGTTTTTTGGCCAAGTTATAAAATAACATTACATGTTTTTGTAAAAACAGACTCCAAGAGCAAAGAATTCTGCTAACTCCATGCAGCAGCTTATTTTAATATGTAAAAAGGTACTTTGTGCATGTGTGGCCCCCCAGCATGCACCTTTTGAGCTGCATGTCTCCATTTCCATGGCAACTCGCTGTATCAGCGGGCTGTGTAATCCTGCACAATACATGAAATTTGAAAATCCTAACTTTCTAGATGAAACAAATTTCCAGGATTTAGTGCAGGTTCTAGTATCTCTTAAAACATTCTAAATGGATATATTAGTCTAGGAAAACCCAGTTCTTGTTTTTGTGACCAAACAACTTCTCTATCTATGGCAACATACAACCTTCTGCAAGAGCAAGCGCTCCCAACCCACCCAAAACCCTCCCTTGGAATAAAGATCACCCACTTGTAGCAAAAATTTAATTTTCAATACAAAACAACCTTTCACTATTACCACTACACAGCACCCAGACACAACAACACCGATCCCTCAACAGCTTCTATAAACAAAGGAAGCAACTTGCCACACACTGTTTTGTTACAAATATAGAGAAAATGGCACTGGTCCCACCAAAGGTGATGATACAAACTACAAACCAGCATCAAGTATTTTTCATTCATTCATCATTTCCTCTGAGCAATAGAAACAACTTATCAAAACAAAAACTACTAAAAAGGAGACTAAACATGAATGATGAGCAAGTGAGAAAGTAAACACACAAAGCAACAGCAGAGTAACATACTATCTACTAATTATCTATATTATCAACAAATTAAGTTATGTTGATCCTACAGAAATTAGGACAAAGCGCACACAAAACCCCATCACAGCTAAACAAAAACCTGCTCAACTACTATCTAAATTACCATCCCACCCTGGCCCCTAACAGCAACACAGAATTATCTACCAAAAATCTTGTTTATTGTAGCAGTTCTCTGTTTATTTATATCTCTGAATATGACACGATAAGTTTGTTCACCTTCTTCAACATGCTTTTCAGTTATTCTTATGACTATTTCACAAAGTTCAGTGCTGGACAATTCTCAGTCCCTCAAACTTTCTGACCATACAGTGACTGTAAGTCACTGGATCCTTTTGCAGAGAAACACTATGCTTTAAAAAATTTTAAAATTAAAAAATAATTTTAAAAAATTAAAAACCAAACAACAACAAAAAAACCCACTTAAAATGTGTTTTTAACACAATTCTGTACATGAAAAGGAGCAATGACTTTTCACCCTCTATATTCTAGCAAAGAAAGCAAATAATAACTACAATATTGCAACAATAACTACATTATTGCAGCTCAGCACTGAACACACTGAACAATATTTGGCCTCTCTTCAAAGTTTTTATTGTTTTTAGCTAAAATTATTTGCAGTTCTTGATCTTCAGTTAAGACAACAAAAACCTTGACATATTTGTTTTATTGAACACCTAGTTTAAATATAACTAATGCATTGAAAAGAAAATCTGCAGTAGCATTTACTTTTCAACTAACATCATGAGTTTGGAAGATATAAAAGTGTCTGTCAAAGTCCAAAACAATCTTTTACCCATAAGTTTCCAATTACACATCTCCTCACCTTTAAAATCATTAACGTATTTTGCATCTGAGCAGTTCTTAGAAAATAACTAGCTCCTTGAACAGATCAGCATTCTTCCCAGAGAAAAGATAGCAACCACAATCAGCATCAAATTTGCTATAATCTAAGTGTACATTTTTGCTTCATTACGACTAAATTAAACAAAATTTATTCAAAAACTGCATGATGATCAGCTAGAGTTGTTTCTTTATGACTATATATTTTTCCAAAAGTTTTCATTATATATTTAAATATTAGAGGAAACCAAAACAAATGCAGATTATTCTGAAATAAAAGTTTTTAAAAAATCTACACCTCTTCCCCCATTACTCCTGAAGCAACGTTCTTTCTAGAGAGGTTCTTTTTGTTTGGTTTTGTAATCCAGCTCTTTCAGATAAATGCATCTTACCTGGTGAAAGCAAACTGATTTAGGGCAGATATATACATAACATGAGGACAAAGCAATTGCTGTGTTACAGCTAACTAGAAAGAAATTAAAATACTCTCATCTCTTTTTTCCAGCAATCATTCGCCTAAACACGATGTGACTGACCACTTCTGCCATCCAAACACTCAGATGGAAGAACTAGAAACTGTCAAAGAGAAATGGTATTTTTCCTGTATTACGTGTGCACACTCCAGCTGGAGTCTCCTTTTCGACTGCTACATTTCTGAGGGTTAATTGCATTCTGCCCACTCGGTTTCAACTGGATTTTGCATTATTCCCTCCCTGTCCTCACCCTCTTACGCTGCATTACTGCACATGGTTAAGCAGATTACCACATTCCAACGGGCACCACATTCCAGTGGACTCCATGTCCCTGCACCACTGCTTGAAACGATGCTCAGCCACAGCTGGAGAACCCAAAGCAACCGAGAAATACCTCGGGGAACTTTGCAAATTGACGGCACCATGGAAATGCAGGCTCGTTATACACCCTGAGGAGGGGATGAAGAACAAAATTGCTCCCGAGCCTCTTTCAAAAGCTTTCAACTGCTTTCCCCCATCGAGCATAACAGAATTAAACACAATGACATTAAAGCAGTGAAGTGTTATTGAAACAAACAGATGCATTCCATAGGTGACTCAGGTAGCCCCCTATACAGACAGTGTTCTGTGGCAAAGGCTTCTTCAATCACATTCATCCGTGTCAGACTTCACTCTTTCAAGGTGACATTTACCAGCATCTGCCTGCCAGCCCTCAGGTTTTTCTGGATTTTTTTGGGGTTGGAGAGAGGGGCCTTGAGGGAACATAAGAACAGAGGGAAAAGGTAAGATAATTTACTTGGTTCAGCTGTTTGCAAGACTAACAGCTGGTGAAAGCACATTGCTTTGTTCAAGTTGAAGGCAATCTTAACACAAATTTCAAAACTATGGCATTTTTAGTTTAGATTAGAGTCTTCAAATCCATTACATGTCTGGTACCACAGTGAATTTCACCATATATTCACTCCTGGCCACTCAAAGTCTAGTAAGAAAACTACCAGGAGTTCCTGTGGCAACACAGCTCTGATTATTTCATACAGCCTGAGCCTGCTTCACCTCCTCAACACCAACAGCTTCTGACACAAGGCATTCCCACAGAGCAAGCCCAACCCAGAGGGGCCAAACAGGCCTCTTCTTTCAACTGAGACTCTCTCCTACTGTCATCCCCACCTTCCTCTGGGCCACAGCAGCCACAGGGATCAAAAAGCTCCTCCCTGGAACAAGCTGACAGACAGGCAGGAGCTGGAACAAGAACAAGGACAGGAGGGTGGCAGGCACAGGTGATGAGCAAGAAGCAGGTGGTAAGAAATTCTACATAAGAGAGTATCACCGACTTAAAAATACTGAGGAAGTAATCAGTCAACAGGCACCACTCCCGCTCCCAACACTGTGTGGAGAAGGGTCTTGGAGATGGCAAAAGCATGTATTGATTGAAGAGACAAGTATGGTCACCTACAGCACTGGAAGCCATCTCATTCACACCTACCTAATTCTGACTGCTTTATACTGAAAACTTAATTTCCATAACTTCTTAAGAGTATTTTTATTTGGCTTTTTACATGTTTTCTTCCCCACTCAACATTGAATGCATTAGCATTACAAAAAAACAAAAAATGACAGCATTTGAATTTATTGCAAGTTCATCCACATTCTTAACAGATTCCCAAGATGATCCCAGAGATTTCTTTCCCAGGATAGTAGATAAAAGTGAAACAAACAAGGATGAGAAAGAAAGCTCTGTTCGCCTTCCTGTGAAGAACCATGAAAAGTCCAGACCTACCATGAATACTCTTCATCCTTACAGAGCCTGATGCACAAAACATCCTCAGCCCCAGCACTGAATACTGTTCTGCTTGTAACTTAGAGCCCAATTAAAAGCTCATTTCACATATACCAACAATTCTGGAAAACACATGATAAATTGGGCCCCTTCACAGGAACAAGATGTTTTCCTTCAAAAGAAAAAAAAAGTAAAAAGAAAACCACTATGATCCCTTCCAAGCAGATTCTTCAAAATCTGTTCAGATGAGGCATCCTTTTCTTTTCTTCCAAAAAAAAAAAAAATCTTCAATTACATTTTTCCTAGAAACAGTGAAAAACATTATTTCTGCTTGTCAAAAATCAGCTCAGTGATAGACTCTTAGTACACTCGAAAGGCTTGTGTATTGCAAAAGTAGAAAGTGGCAGCAGTGCTAACCCGAAAAACGTCATGGAAAAATTTTGAATAAAAAACATTGTATAAATATTGAAACAATACCTTTTACCTCACCACTTTCCAAAAAATTAAATAAGATAACGGAAATCTGAAAAAATTGATTAATAAACAGGCTAGCTTGGAGCTAAACTAAAATTCATATCACTATCCTCACAAAATTAGGATTTTTTTGCACTTTACTGCCCTTTGTTTCAGACAGAAAACAGATGTCATAAATGTCTACATAATTCAGCAATAAATTGTCTGTTTATGCACATTTAAAATGCAACCTTTACAGCAGTTCAGGTACAACAGCGTCTCACCAGGCCTGCGGTCTCCAGATATTTGTGCCTTGCAGAATCTGTTCCCATTGAATAAATGGACCAGAGGATTGCACTGAACTTTTTTAAGCTGAGAACAGGTGACTCCCTGCACTGGGATTGCCCACATCTGCTCCTCTCTGACCTGCACAGAGGATGCTCTCAGCTCCTTGCAGAGTGACCCTGACCCAACCTCCAACAACAGCTCAACAAAGCGATGGAGCTGTAATTTTTGCACTAATGCACAGGGCAGGAGAGGGGTATTTCAACCACCTAAGTGACGTTTACATGAGTTGCACAGGTTGAACCAACTCAGATTAAAAGACAGTGAGTCCTTTTCAAACCAAGTGTAATCCAAAAAATATTAGACATATGCAGAAAGCACTCAGAAAAAATACACAGCCTCAGAAATTGACTTGAAGGACTGAACAAATTTTAGTATGACAATATGCTCCAGAACAATATGTTCAAAATGAGGGTACTATATATATATATGAACAGTATGAGAATACCAGGAAAATAATCTGAGGACGTGAGAACAGAGCTCTTGAAAAGAAAGAATAAGAAGAAACTAAAACACCATAGAAACACTATACCTGAAATTCTAAAAACAAATAAATAAAAATTAGCTTAACAAAGTTGATTAACTAATTTTAACTAATACTTGCTACCTGCTTGTTCTGTTTTTACTCAACCATTCTCAAAATAGAGAAGAAAGAAGGAAAAAAAAAAATAAATCTGACACTACCAAGGAAAACATAAAGGATGAGAAAAAGAGAGCAAACACCGGTAGGGGTAGAAGAGAGATGAAAACCACCAGCACGTACCTGAAGTGAGACAGGAGTACTGGGTACAGGCTGCAAGGAACTCTGAGAGTGTACAGGAATAACCAAGGAGCAGTAGCAGACAGACAGGCAGGACATCCAAACTGGCTAAGTAGGATGTGTGGAGCAGGACCTGAACTGCTGCGACCCCTGCAACAGAGCACGGCCAGCGCCACCCTCCCAGCAAGGCACAACACGCCAGAGCTATTCCTCCATCCCATCACAAGCCTTGCTCCATCCCTCCCTCTGCTGCATGGCAAGAAACAGTCCAGTTATCTTCTATTCCTGTCTGGGGATAATGGACCAGCACATGTCTGAGGAAACCTCCTCCCCAGCAGCCCCCAGCTCCTGTGATTCTTGGACAGAAGGCTGAGCAAACAGGGAGAGCTTCTCTCCCCCACAATTCCCCCTTCCTCCCCTTCTTATCTTCTCTGACAATAATTCTTCGAACAGGAGGTGGAGAAGTTGCAATCTGAAGAGCTGAATATCACTGTGGGTAGTGCACAAATTCCTACCAAACCAAAAGCTTCTGTAATTCTTACAGAGCAGCATAACTAGTCTGACAACTGTCAGTACTGGCTTAGTATTAAAGCACACTTACGTGCTATAAACATGAATTATCAATTTTTTAAAAATATACACATAAAATATACACAAATATATACACATAAAATCACTTTATATTAGATCAGCATCCTATGGGGATCAAATTCAGACCCGATGCAAGGAAGAAAATTTTAATTTTAAATGATTCTTGCTTTCTAAGGCTAAATTTGATCTGTGCTTGTGAGGACTACCAGTTGGAAACATGATTGAGAGAAAAAGGTTTTAACCACAGCCTCCGTTTTTGACACACTATGTGCTATCCTCTTAACTCCTAAATTCCTCATGTCAGATCTGTGCAGATGATACTCTTTCACTGCTCATTCTTCTCACAACCAACTTTTAGCTTATTTTACAGAGCAAATAACACTACCACCACTAAATCCAGACCAGACGATCCCTGCCAACACTCAGACTCATCGCTGTGGGCTGCATTACAGCATGATCTTACACAGCACCATCTCGTTCCTACTTCTAGCATTTATCAATAAATGATTATTGTGCTTCAGGAGCTCTTCATCTCTCTCCAGAAGAATGTGGCATCTTCAAGGGATGTTTCTATGGGCCCGCTTCATCTCGTATTTATAAACACACCATAATTGTAGGAATCTGCTAGAAAATTGTCTACGGACTCCATCCTTCAGCCATGCTACCATTATGTCTAGATGGGACTACAAAGTGTTATCTCAGCAAAAATTCAGTGTCAAAGTACTTATTGTCCAAATAGCCCTTCCACCTGTCCTTTAGAAAAAAGGAAGCAAATCATTGCCCTGCAAGGCAGCTCTGGCCTGTAGACTTCTTCCAAGCCATGCTGCCCTGCATGCTCTAACATATTAGCTATGCCCGCATATACAATAAATGAAGTTGCTAATAGAGATACAAAAGACTGAACATTAAATAAAAAAGGGCAATAACAAAGCAAATCCAAGATAGGCTGAAAAAATACCATCTGTTCCAGTTAGAATTTCTTCCTCATGTGTATTATCATCATGAGCTCTCAATTTGATGTATATTATTTCTAGATACTGTTTCAAATATAAGGAGGTCTGCATAAAAGCCACATTACTTCATTCAAGCACCACTAGCTGTCACCAGAAATACCAAAATAAAGTTGGGAGCGATCCGTGAGTTTGGTAAACTTCACAAAGTGAAAAGTAATTCTCTCCCCTATCTTTATGTGTGTATATAATTATAATGGCAAAACAACAACTACAGCAGCATATCTGAGCACCTCATACCAAAAAGAGACCCTTAAAGGCAAATGAAAAGCTTGACCTAGAAGAACCACTTCCTTGCACTGGATAATTACTCTGCTCTGTGTTCACCTGTTTAAGCTTTCATTTGTCACTGTTATTCAAGCTGGGATATTTTATTTACATTTGGCTGCAAGCACTAGGCATGGTAAAAGCTGCACATTAATAATGATAATCAAAACCAAACAGTAGCCTTGGATGAAAAGTGCCCGTGATCACAGGAGGTCAGAAAAAGGGCCACATAACCAGCCTCCCACATCTGACTGACAAGAGAACTTACAGTGCTCACTAGCTGGTAATTAAGAGTTTTGGCAGCAAGAAAAATGAGAATCCAAACGAATCCTAAATGCTGTGATGCTGGACTAATCATCTCTATAATGCAACACTAAAAAATTTATTTTGCAGTAGCTACCTGAAAAGTGGTCCGAAACTGGTGAAAAAACTATTTTCAGCATCATTCATTATATTCCATTAATCAGGTTCTGCCCATTTACTTTTGCTAACTGAGGAGCAGCACATTTGTAGTGGATGAATATATACACACACCTGAAGCACTTACAGAAGACCCATCAAAGTGGAACCCCACAAAAGAAAACTTGTTAATTAGTTCCTTAGTTCCTAGCCTCCTTTAGTTATAAACCAGGCTATACAACACTGAATTTACATAAAAATCACAACTAAGATATGTCCAGAGCTGTTGCTCATCTCACTCTCCACTACTTGCTTGGACAGGAAAGAAAACCGACTCTTGGATGAGATTTAAAGAGTCTCAGCAGTAACTTTACACTCTGCACCTAGACAACTTAAAATTCAGTCCATGAGCTTTCACAGCCACATACAATCCAAGCAGAACTTTTTGCTCTTATTGCTCACATGACATACAAGTCACTGCTCTACCACTGGAAAAGTGCAAGAGAAAGCTCAAATCATTATTAATTCCTATTTAGAAAGAGCTATTTGAAAGTGGCGCTCACATACAAACTTTCCATATGCTCTCTCCCCCTACATTTATTAGAAAACTTTATACCTCTAGACTTGCAAACAGAGTAATTCAATGATGGAAGCACAGCAGTGACTTGGAAAAAGTTCAGGCATGCACACACACCTGAATGTGTGCATTAAGAGGAATGGAGGCAGGATACCTCATGTCACCTCAGGATAAGGGAATACAGACAAGCAGTAGCAGTGAGTAGCTTTCATTCTCTGTACACCCTTCTGCCTTGCATTAACTTGCTTCTGTGTCACAGAATACGACGTTCCCAGCCAAGATTAAAAAAAAAAAAAAATATTCTGGACCATAGCTTTTTGTCAGAAGTTATTTCAACCATTAATTATGTAGCTTCAAAGACGTAGAGGGTGGAAAAATCACGTTGTAAAAGTACAAAGCAATGAGAAAATCGGTAGAAGCAGCTCTCAAGATTACTTTTAGATTCCCATGGTACACAACTGATCTTAGTACACAAATGAACTGACTTTATATTAAATGCTTCTGAAAGACAGACAGCAAGCTGGCCCAAAGAACCAACACCGTGCAAACGATGAAAGTCTCCTTGCTAACATAAAGCAGGTTTGAGTGGAAAAAACAACACAAACCACTTTCAGTAGACACTAAAAATCACACAACTGAAAGCTGTGACAAACAGAGACTTTTCATTCCAAGACTTTACAGGTGGAGAACAACACAAAGATTTGCCTACAGAGACTGAGGGTGTATATCCATAGCTTATATACACCACGAGCTTTGAAGTTGAGAGCACCTATATTTTAGTAGTATTAATACAGAGGATCATTAAGAAATAACAGGTCAAATACAGACTACAACCATTTCAGGATCCTTTCAGGCCACATGACAACTTGCTACCACACTGTATGTTCAAAGATGCAACATGCTACTCCCCGTGGTCCCCAGGCCAACAAAGATCCACTGCAGCCATGGATTTGTGCCCATTTGCCTTGCTCTACCTTCCACATGGCTGGGAGGAGTGAGGACTTTGGGGCTGAACCACCTCTGTTCCTCAGCCATGGTGAGCTTGGTGTCTCCAAGCCACGTCCTAGGACTGGGTTTCAGCTCCCACTGGCTCACAGGAGGGAAGACAGAGCTACCCCACTGCCATTGCTGCTGGTAAAAATCTCCCCTGTAATTTGTGCCTTAATTCCTCTAATGCAAAAGGGATAGCGCAAATCACATTTAAAGGCAAGAAAGTTTATTCAAGACTATAAAAGGCTACAAGGTCTTTTTGATGCTGGAACAGCAAATTCAGAAATAATTATGATTTTCTCAGGGCTTCTGAAGCAGAACACTTCACCAAAGGCAAACGCACATCTTGAGACGTGAGCAGCTGCTCCAGAAGAGGAAAAACTAGTTCCTTGTTCACCCCTCTCTCTCTCTTTTATTTTTACACGATCTGATATTGAGAAAAACATTCGGGTTTTCGTTACCACAGGAGGGCAGGAGCAAGTAATGCTCCTGTCGATTTCTTCTTAGAGACAGCAGAACAAACAGTGGGAGCTGGGATGCAGAAAGAGCCAAGTCAGAGACCCGGAGCGTGATGGAAATTCAGTCCTACCAGTGGAGTTAACTGCTTGTTAATGAAGGCGTATGCATCCCATCTGCTGACTACAGAAGAGCTGGAATGGTTTCAAAACCAGCCCAAGACAGACATACCATCGAATACGGGATGTGACCGTTGTGATGCATACTCAGAGGCTGACCCCGTGGATTTTGGCAGGGCCGAGCACAGACCCGGACACGCTCGGCGCGGAGGCGACGGGACACGAACCGCGTCCTTGTCACGCGCTAAGTGCCACTGCCCGGTGAGAACAGCAATCCTTCCAGTGGAATCTGTTTATTCATTAGTTCTGATTTCAGGAGAAAGTTCTGGCTCGCACCCAGCAGCTAATTGGTTCAATAAACAGCATCTCGGTTTAGAAGAAAACATGATACTACAGTGAGAGCATGTAAGTGAAACCTCGATATCTGGGTATGACTTAGGGCTTCTGCAGAGAGCTGCGATGCAAAGAGAGAAGTTTTAAAAGACAAGACAGGATACAGACTAAATGCAAGAAACAACTACCAACATTTATCTGAAGACTTCTTATGGGGAAGAGAAAAGAGACATTACTACTGTAAAAATGTCCCTAATGATGACCTAAAATGGAGAAAATAAGTTTTAGGGATGAAATCACGGGAGGAAAAAAATCCCATCTTGTTGTATTTAAATTCTGAATTACAACTCATAGGTATAATAATTAAACTTTCGTTCCCTCCTAGCTAGGCCTGCCACACACAATATGCTATAAAGAAAGCTGCCAAACAATTTTTTCGAGTATTCCAAAAAGCAAATATGTAGCCCACCGTGAAAGACAAATATGATTACCTGAAATCTGATCATCTGCACACTATCAGAGAGTTCAAAAGACCTGGACAGACTTAGCAAAACAAAATCTGCTGCACAAAAACAAGCTCCCGGGTATCTTCATTTGTGCTATTTACTAATATGAATTTCCCTTTTAAAGAAATCTAGAGTTTTTAATTCAATAACGCTTATGTAACTGCCAGCATTATAAAATTCTCTTTAATAAGTAATATTTTTGGTTTTGTAAGTACTGAACAATAGCCATTATATTTGAAGAACTATTAGAAAAGTAATTGTCACAGATTTAACACATTAACAAGAACATTTGAGCTGAGGCTTCATTTAACCCATACATCCCTCCAATAAGAAATTTGTGCAAATCACTCCAAATTATGCATATTATATATTCCTGGCTTTAGACTCTTTGATTGTACAATTATTTCTCTATGTGAACCATTTTTAAAAGTCACGTACTCTAAGTGCTACATCAGAAGCAACAGCAAAATGGGTTTTCATGGTAAATCCTCCATATTATGCTATGATCAGCATTTTGCAGGACTACACAGATGAATTCTCTGTTAGCCCTCCACTTCCTCGTTTAGGAGGTCACTTTTTTTGCGCTATTTCTTTTTATAAAGATCTATTTTTGACTGCAGTGGACTTTTGTTTACATATCAAGCCACCTGATGCCTCCAGGAGACACAGTTTGCTAGTGAAGTCATTTTCTCTCTGCTACACACAGAGACTCCGTGTAACTACACGCTTCTAAACAGGAGTTAGTATTTGCAGCAATCTGCAAAAGACTCCTGGCCGTGCAGTTATCCCTTGGAATTAAAAGAAATGCACAGTTCTGCTTTTCTGCAGCAGAGGGGGAAGGGGAATGTAACCGAGCACAAAACTCTTAACAGCACAATTTCAGAAGCACAACTTCTCATCTAATGAAGAGAATAATGATCACTCAGTTATTTCTTTGCCTTGGACAGCTGCAGGTTGATTGGGGGGCTGCTGAGTTGGGAGAAGCATTGAGAAAGATTACAAGGTTGTTTTCGGTTTTTTGGGGTTTTTTTTGGTTTTGGCTTTTTTTTAATGAAGATGGAATGATGCTAGATTAGGTCTAACACAAACAAAAAACAAGACTGAAGCTAAGAGTCTGAACCTTTCTATAACACAATGCACTTTACACAGCACCTGCTGTTACACTGTACACAGAGCTTTAGCTAATTATCTACAGATTTACTACAACCTTCAGTACTGTGCAATATAAGCTTTAAGTTGTGACATACTGAATAGCTTTCTTTTGTTTAAAAAAAAGGAAAATCTATGCAACAGTTAAGAAATAGTAAAAAAGTGCTTTTTTTTTGGCTCTAAGCATTTTGACACGACATGAGTATTTCCTCCCAGGACAATTCTCAATAGCCGTGATTAACGCTGTATATTACAAAACAGATTATAACTTTCAGCATCAAAAAAAATTTACAACAGTCAGGAATCTTATTATATAGGAGACTGGACAGTTCACGTGCTACAATTACACAGACTACCACTACTGGCAGTCACAGGACAGAAGCCTCCGAACAAAGAGAAAACAAAATCCCCTATTTGCCAAGATTTAAATGGCTGGGGCACAGGCAAGAGAAAGGAAAACAGAGAAGTCTGATTCCCCACGATGATTGCTGCACCTCGGCTACAAACAAATATCAGGGGCCCTGGTTGTTTTGGCTGCCAGTCAGGTATTTCTTCATAAAAGTAATAAATATACTTACTTTCCCTCCCAGTCAAGACAACATGCCAGCCAGACCAATGGATTGTTCTGACCATTCAAACTGTCATGAAACAACTCTTCCATTTCTGATTTAATACAAATTCCTATTAGGATGCAGACACTGAAAACCCCGATCTAAATACAATGGCAAATCCTGACGTGATTTTGCCATATTTTCTGATTTACTAAACCAACATTATCTGTATTATCTAATAGATAATTAAAACCCATATATATCTGCATGTGAAGTATACATACACTACAGCTTAGTGTTCACGGGTACCGGGGTTTCAAGATTATTTTTATGCTTTCATGTCACATTATTTAACCTTGCATTTTCATGTCCATCATATAAAGTGTTATTCTAAGTCTCCAACAGACACAATTTTTTGACAGGATAAGTGTTAAAAGTACTGTATTATAGGAATACATATGTTGTTTGCAGCATTATGCAGAATACTTCACATGTAAGTGAATCATCAATCATCATAAAGAAGTCCTAAGTAAATTTAGGATTCCTGCAATACTATCACTTACTGTTTCAGAAAACAGTTTTTGTATTTTAATTCTTACAAGCTCATTCTGCATATCCTTAACCTGAATAACTCATACTGCTTTAAAACGAACAAGCAAGTGGAAGAGTGACAAGATTCAAACATCAGATATCTTAATATCTTAAACAAAAACGCAACATTTTATTTAAACATACCTTTCGTGTTGCAGTTCTCATACACTAAACCATGTAAGACAAAGTGAACCCTAGGATTAAAACGGATTAGCCAAAAAATAGAAATAACAGTTTCATGTACTACCATTCCCAAAATTTGACACGTTACATTAGTAACAAGTCTATAGGCACAAGAAAAACTGGCATTCTCTGATGATATTAAAAAGCCTCTACGCGTCTATTAATCACTAAGAGGCAACTACGTGATACTAATCACTGTTCTGTTTAACAGCTCTGTAAAGCAAACTTCTGACAGACAGGTGATGGCAATCTGCCACCAGTTCCCAAAAAGAGTGTCTGCTTTCAGTCACATCCCTGTATCCACACTTTCAATAAGTCAACAAATGTTTCACCATCAAAACAACGGTGGCACAATGCTTCACACTCCTTATGAAGAAAAATATTCTCACAGACATCCATAGGATTTCTGGAATTAATGCAAAATGAAATCTCAAGCAAACATGTTTTGCAACCCCAAATATAGTGAATTTAGAAATAGTTGGTGAAAAAACTGCTCAAGCTTGAATTTTTTTTGCCTCCAAGTGCATGTATCAACCTGTGGGCTGAAAGGAGTGGGAGACGAGAACATGGCTAAGTTAAAATTGCACCTCATCACAAACAAGCCTCACTATTTAATAAGGATGCACTTGAGAACCCCTCTCCAAAGCAATACCAAGCACGAACAAGATCTATGCTACAGAAAGAACCTATTTTAAAGCCTAGCAGCCAAAGCAGTGAGTGAATTGAGATGTGCTGCAATATTTATGCAGCCATTATAATGCAAATGCGGAAGGTATTAGAAAGGCTATTTGCATTGGTGCACAGCCCCTTCGGTCTGCGCACAATGCCGACAGAAAGAACAATTAGGATGCATGCATAACAAAAAGCCTCGACCACTGGGTAGGCCGGTCCACTGAACCGGATACAATATCTAGGGATCAACAGGGCTCCATGGAAATGCTGCCCGCTGGATCACTCCGTACCTCCTGCTCATCCTTAGAACATGAAGCGTCCTTGGGCACAAAAGCACGCAGAGGATTAGCACGGCAAAGGTGAGAGCAAGCTACAACCAATTTAATGAGAGCGCCAGGCTCACGTCTCACTAGACAGCAACTGGGCTGGAGCGCAGCTCGACTGCTCCTCTCGGCAAAACCCCGTCATCACCAACACACAGCAGCAAACTTTCAGCTGGGCTGAAAAATAATAATAAATAGAAAACGGGTGCAAACTTTCCTTTTGGGGGGGGAGAATGCTCGATGCTCTCCGGCACTGGTTGAGACAGAAAGGGAGGCAGGCGAGTAAACCAGGATCTAATGCACATCCACTCTGAGGACAGACCATGATTTTGTAGAGAAAGCAAAAAGCAAACTAACAGACTCGATTATTTCCTTCTTTATTTTCCAACACATACACCTTAATGGTAAAACAATACTAAAAGGACCAAGTGTACAAGCAGGATAGATTGTTTTAAAAAGTTCTTTGACTGCATCCTAGTATTTACCTACACCGATTCACAGCCTCTTAATATATTCTCACACCAGTCAGCATGTCTGCAAATAGGTGATGGGCTCTGTTCTCTCATTTCTCTTGCAGAACAATACAGATAGAATACTTGTTAAACTGCGACAATCTTACAACACTCTAAAATCAACTCCTGACACAAACTTCATTTTTTAAAATAAATTATACACTGCTCATAATTTCTATACAAAAGATACATTACCTGGAGGTTAATTACAGGGGGGGGAGAAATCGTAGTAACTAAAATTCCCTTTTCTTGTAGAGACCTGGATGAAAACGCCTTTATTGAACCAAACTTGATATTGGAGAATTCCCAGATTTTTAATAGTATGTGATGTATTTCGCAATAGAGACAAGACAAAGCAATGCAGCAAAAAACAAACAAATTAAGGTCAATGGCTAATACTGCAAACATTACCTTGCTTATTATAACAACCCGTTACATTTTACCCGGGTCCATTTTGTAACACAGCAAGACCACTGTATCAAACAGACTAGACTGTGTCAGCCAATACAGTTTCCACGAAAACGACAGTTCTTTTTATCTGTACCATCAGCCGTATCTGGCTTTTTTAATCTTCACTACTGCGTCCTCCCCAGCCCTCTCAAACACACAAACCCACCAAAAACCGAGAGGCAGAAATGCCTCCTCTGAGATGCAGCTGCTTGCAGTAACAATAAATACAAGGTATCGCGACTAGACAGCCAAAAGCGAGCCTCACTTCAATTCAAAGAGTGAAACACCGAAACACAACATCGGAGCCTCGAAGTGTTCCGGGTGGGAAACGCCACCCTGAAGGGGAGGGTATGGCGGGCTGGACACAGGACAGGGCAGCGGCACAGACACCCCAAGGCCAGGCGTGGGGAGGGCCAGCAGGGACAGCCAGCCCCGGGGCTGCGGTGGCACACGGGGAGGGACAACGCTGCCTTCCCCTCCCGCACACAGAAGTTTCCATCTTTCCTCAGACACGAAGGAGAACCTGTTCCTAGAGAGAGAGACAAGGCTCCTTCCTAGCACCCACCCAAATTCTCCACAGCGGTATTTCGGAACCACTGAGGTCTCTTAAGGTAGTTTTATTTCCTTGCTACCATACTAAACTTTCCCAAAACAGAGCTTTGTTATTTACTGGGCTTCCTCAGCCTTGTCAAGAAGGGATGGCAGAATGCGATCCTTATTTCAGAGGTGCAGAAGATGCTCTGACAGCCCGAATTCAACCGCCATGGTGAGCGCCGTGCCCACATGCAAGCACCTCCATCCATCTATTTCACGGGTGTTGGACACAGGTTGGCAGCTGCCAGCTCACATGGTGACGAGCCAGGACTGCCACGCACCCGCTGCTCGGGCAGAAACACGCTTTTCTAGAAAGCCACAGCCGAGTCACAATCAATCCAAGGGTTTCCTAAAAGGCAGACGCACAGCAGTGCTCTCCCGAGCAATTAATCTCTGCACATAGGCGAACAGCGCAGCAAGACAGCTGGAGAAAATACTCCTCGTCTGAAGGAATCCCTTCAGTCGCACAAAATTCCTGGAGGAGAACACACCAGCCAGTGCGATTGAAGTGTCAACATAACAAAGGAACGCCCCTCCCAGCACCTCCAGCCTTACAGATATGCCATGCTGGAAAGGGAAAACTACGCCGGGAACAGCAGCTGCTCGCAACCAGAACTGTCCATCCCTTGCCATCACCACAAACAAAAAGTGCTGGGGATTGTTTCTAGAAAGAGCACATAGAGGGACGTGGAAGGAGACAGCATCCTCTTTGAGGATCCCTCAGTATTCCTCAAAGGAAGGCTGTGGACACAAGGAGAGCTTTGTCTGGAATCATCTTTGTGTATTAAAAGGTTACATATAAAATCAGTTTTGCCTAATAAACATACTTTGCCTTCCCACACGTACAGAAATGCTAATGGCTGACAAACAACCTAAAATTAAAGGAACACAGCTTCCAAATAGCAAAATAATCTCCCATTTTACTCATTCAGAGTAAAGAATAATTACATTTAAAGAAAAAAGAAAATAGTGAAATCCAAAACATTCAAGGGGAATTAAGATAATGAGGATGTTACTAAAATTTAAATGTATGCACAGTAGTGTAATAACAAATTCATAAGATACTGTAAATCTTTCCCAAAGCCAGACTACGTTTATATCAAGATCACCATACAACATATGTCTGAAATATGGCTGTAAATAAGTGTGATTTAAGTTGACCATCATCTACTTTAAGCCCTTGATTTTATAAATAGAAGTATACCATAATGACTAATGATAAAAAAAAAAAAAGAAACTGTTTAATTTAGGTAAAAAGAACAATATATAAAGTCAAGCATGCAAACAAGAAACGGCAGAAAATTAAGACCCTGAAGGTGATTACCAAAACCATCTTAATTTCTATTCCGACAATGCAAAAAAATCCCCACCAAGTACTGTAGCAATGACAATACACACAACTACAACTCCCTGATCGTGAATATTCTGCCTCAAAAGTCAGCACATGTGCTGAACTCAATGCTTCCACAGTCCCATCTCAAAAACACACCTTAAAAATTACTAGTATTATTTCGGCACCTCGCAACTGTTTTCTCACACACCGATGACTTTTTAGTCCATGTCCATACCTGCTCCTAAATAGGCTTCGCAAGTGAAGCAGCAACACAGTTTCACCAAACTTCAGTTCTGCTGAATTGCCGTGTAGCTCACGCCCAGTGGCAATTTTAGTCAACGCGGCCGTTCACCTTACTAAGGTTACTACAGCTTTTGAAGCGTTTCCTAGAGAAAGACACGAACAACTCGGTGAAGACGCCTTCTGCAGCCACAAACACACGCGGGAAGCTGTCACACCGCTTTGCTCTGTCACACCTCTCTGCTTTAAATACCGGGAAAAATCACCTGGCTAGACAGGAACGCGACGACTTTTGAAAGGCGCTTCTTGTCTCCGTGGCTCCATCAGAACTGCCACGATAAATACATGGGGTGAAACAGGAAAAGAGCCTCACGCCTGTGCGGCAGGGTGGGGGACCGCGCTGACACGGGCAGAGGCAGCTGTAATCATTACCCGCTCGCCGGTAATCATTACCCTGAGCGCCGCTGCCACTACCCGCACGCCAGCTCGCCTCGATCCCTCCGTGCCAGCTCCCGGCACCGAGAGCCGGCGGGCAGGAGGAGATGTGAGCCCGCAAGACGGAGCTTCCTCCTTTCTTTTCGTTGTTATTGTTGTTGTTGCCGT
>VWZN01019734.1:61440-72663 GCA_013396955.1 Regulus satrapa | reverse complement strand
CGCCGCGTTGCCCGTGGAGACGGCGGGAGCGGGGCCGGGCGCTGCCGGAGCTCCCGCGGGGCTCGGGCACGGCTCTCCCCCCTGCGCTGCGCCCCGCACACCCCGCTGAAAGGCGCCCGTCGTGCCGGCAGCGCTGCCGGGATGTCCCCGGGTGCGGAGGGCAGCCCGTAGCTCCGTCGGCGACCCGCTGCGACCCGTTAAAGCGTTCCGAGGAGCAGGAAGCGTTTTCCTGCCATTGCCACGGCCGCGCTGGCCGGCTGCCCCCCAGCTGGGGGCCTGGTGCGGGGCAGCTCCCTCAGGGCAGCGCCGCCCGCTCGGCCGCCTTCGGCCGCTGGGACAGCGCCGCGCAGAACGGACAGGGCACCAAGGGACGTGGGCACCGCGGCATGCCCGGCTCTGCCCTCCCACAGAATCGGCACCAGCCCCCGCTGGCCACTCCTGTAACCTCGGACCATCGGGCCGACTCTGGTCTCTGTGGCAGATGGCTCAGGCTGAGCCCAACCAAGCTGCCTTTGCAAGGGGTACGAGAGAGCCGCAAGGAAGGGCAGCAGCCGTTCAGAAGGTGACAGCCACACCTCTGTGTGGACAAATGGGCTCAAGTGTGACCTGCCCTCAGTCGCCGTTTCACTTAGGATGGGCTTTCAAAGCAAGTTCTTTGGCGACTTGTTAAGACAGATCTTTCAGTAGCTTGCTGAGGAAGGTTTAGCTTTTTAATGCTAAGTTCTCAGGTGGTTGCAGTCAGTTCCCCTTTCAAGCCTGGATGGGGAGTCTGTGCTGCAGTAGTATCTCAATTTTATGATTTCTAAAATACGTTCAAATAAATAGGAATCTATTAATTGATCTTAGTAGTTGCTAGTCTGGACCGGTCCCACAGGCTCACGTTCAGCAAAATCAAAACCATTATTAATTTGGGAGTGATTTCCCACATCAGATCATCAGATCTGAGTATCTGCCATTTCCATCCGATTTTTTACAACTTTTGGGAAACATCTGGGCTGGTTTCAGTGAAACAAGGCTATTCACATTCAATTATCAAATACCAAAAATTCTGCCAATTGCCTTTGTGTGAGTCTTTGGCAAACCAGACAGTTCAATGTGGTTATGTGGGCTTTTACTAATAAACGCTGGACACATTAAAAGCAGAATTGGATTTTTGGCATATTGGATCACAAGACAGAAACCGGTTGAAGTTTCCTAGTGACAATATTTCTTACAATGACTGGATGTTTATTTGCTGTTATTGATCCGTAAAATTTCATTGTGGACAGTGCAGGATCCTTTGCTTTGAGGGCTTGGAGTTGGAAAAAAAAAAGGGTTTTGTGTGACTTAATGGAACACAGTCATTTGCATTAAAAGACTGTAGTGTTGTAGGGAGGATCTCAATGTTTTGTTGGCCATGTACCTTTACATTTCTCAGGCTCTTTGTGTGCAAAGTGCCACTGCCCAGTTGCTTTAGCATTTAAATATTTACCAAGGATCTGTACTCCGGTTCTCTTAGAGATTCTACTTCTGTTTCTACTCACTTTGCTTTTAAAAAAAATACTATTTGAAATCTAAAGAAATGTTACTTTATACTCAACCCCCCTGATTTATTCTGAAAAGCCGATATAAGGCAGAGCAGGACAATTGTCACAAGAGATAAATCAGCCAAGAAATTTACACTGGTAACTCCACCCTTCTGCTGCAAATCCTTAAATATGTCATACGAGATTAGACTGATACTATGGTAATACTTGTGCCAACAATCAGAACTAACAGACATTTTTCGCAAAGGCAGAATTCATGCATGAAAGATTTGTTTTTAATCTGCCCAAATGGAGTAGTTAATTTTATACCCTCCTACCGGATGCTGGAAAGCTCAGCTCCAACCTACTCCCAGTCTCCATCAGCAATGTTTGTCCCCAGATCTCATTGGCACAGACCTGTCCCAGAGCAGAAGGAGAATATGAGAGTTCACAATCCTTACAAGTATTAGTGAAGGGTATCTCAGGGTCAGGAGACTGTGCTGACAGGCCTCTGTCTTGAACCTTGTGGTACCATGACTGAGATCCTCTCCTTAAGAGAAATCCACAGACAGCAAGTCAGAGGTTCCTCAGTCTTTGCTGGCCCAGAAACCCCACATTGGATTATACAAGGACCTTGAATTATTGCCATCCACACTAAAACGAGCAGGAGGAGAAACATAATTAAAGAGCACTTCATAACCTACATGGTTCTGAACTAATGTTTCACTGGCAATTTCATTTGGACATTGCCTAACATTTAAAGGCTTGGCTTAGCAAAATTCACAAGGTTCCTGTAACACCTGTAGCATTTCCTGTGCTCCTGAAAAGGACAGCTGTGGGTGCAGGATCGTGCAGCATCCCAGCACCTCCATGGGCCATCAGCTGTGTGTCCCCACCCTCGTGTGTCCAGCACAGACTTCTGCCCCTTTTACCAAAAGAGGAACAGCAGCAGTGGGCTGTTATCCTTCATCCAAACCAGCAGCAGAGGGGGATGAGTGCAGGAATTTGGATTATTCCGTGGATTCATAAGACCATTCCTAAGGCTATTTAGTATTTACACAGTTGTTTCAAGCATGTTTTTACAAAACAGTGTGATTTATTAGGAGCTAGCTCTTACACAATGAACTAAAATAAAGCAATTAATTAGTTAAGCTTCCTTAAGCCGACCACAAGATCAATCCAGCAACTTCAGAATCATCTTTGACCGAATTCAGATACCTCTGATATATATAGTCCCTCTTGCTTTTTCTTAATTTAGTGGCTGCCAGACTAAATGAATTGACCCTTTCTCCCTCAGTCATGTGGCCTTTTCAGTACCTCCTCCCAACTGTAAAATTTTTGTCATCCAACTGCCCGAAAGCCTGCTCTCCTCCCCCGGGCAGGCAGCTGCTGCTGCCTCGGCCAAGGACACTCGGCTCCAGTCGTTTCGCTGCTGGGGCACGGCCCAAGAGGCAAATTCTTTGCTGGCTGAGCCAACGTGAAGACCAGGCTCAGGGAAACTCTGTTCTGCTTCCAGCTCTGCAGGTCAGGATGTCCCAGGCAGCACAGCCCGTTGTGCCCCTTTCCACCCCCGTACCCCTCTGCTCTGCCCAGTGTGGGGCTGCTTCCCACAGCTCTTCCCTGCCACTCCATTCCCCCCCTGCTGCCTCTGCCCGGCCTCCACTCTCAGGCTTGGATCACCTGTTCCTTCCCCAGACTGTCCCTCCTTTCTTACTCTCCAACAGGCCCCCCAAATTTGGTTCCCCATGCCAGGTCCTAGTCCAGTCTCTTGTCTGGTTCCTCATGTCATTGCCTATCCCTCTAACTTTCCATTCCCTTCCTTCTTTCCTTGTACTGAAGTTCTGTAATGTCCTCTGTCTGCCAATTCCTCGCCAACCAGTCTCAACATAAAACTCTAATTCCCAGTTGTTCTTTCTTTCTTTCTGTATCTGAATCTCCACTATCATGTCTCAAATCTCAAAATTTCATATTAGGTTTTACCTTCCTCTCATCTACCCTTCAATCTATCCAGACCTTCCTGTCATATCCTATTCCTTTCCCTCGAACTGTCAGTTTACCAGAAGTTTGGCTTCAGTCTCTTGGCCAGGGGTTGCAAGGGGTTCAGTTATTCTGCAGGAGAGAATCATGTTTTGAAGGCTGACAGCACAACAAATCCCACTTAATTTTGTGGGCACCATACCCATCATGGAATAGTGTATGCCCTTGTCACTCTTTTCTGTCTTCCCCTCAACTGGCACCTTGGTTCCGCTGCCTTCATTATGAGCAGACAAACCCTGGGAAGGCTGGACCACTTGGCAGAAGAGGAGAGAAGAAGGCACAGAAACCAAACCTGGAGGCTGCAGATGGAGAGTCAGAGCCCTTGTCAGTGTCTAGAAGCTGATACTCAGTGCACTGGCTGATACCAAGCTCTGTCCCATTGAAATCAGACATGGCCCCCCAGAGCAAAAGCTTCTGCTTGGGGCAAGATGCCTTTGCAATACAAAGAAGGATGCAAAGAAGGGGAACCTCAAAATGTGGTTCTCTGTTGAAGGACTCCAGTACAGTAAGATGTTGCTATTTTTATTGTCACTTCCTTTTATATATTCAGAGCCAGGTCTGCTTACTTGAGTGTGAAGAAGTTATTTTTGCTTTTTTCTCCAACTGTTTTTACAAAGCAAATGTACGATAAAAGGACAGAGTACCTATGTTCTCAAAAACAAACAACACAATTTAGGATTTTAGAACTAACACGTTAAAACTAATTCTGGTCCTGACAGCTTCTGCTTTCAACTCGTTAGCCACCTATCAGTGTCTGTTAGTTATTTTCTAAACAGGCTTCCTAGGTTGTACAAGAGCTCTTCCAGGTGGAAAGACAGGACATATCAGCACTGAAGCAGCATATCCTGAATGTCATGCACAAAGTTATTTTCTTATCTACCTGCATACACACAAACTTTTTCCAGTATGTGCTGTGTCCTAACTGCACCAAGGCCAGCAGTTCTTCAGTTTGTTTAGTGCAAGGGAAAACTGCAAATCCAGCAGGCTATCAAGCAAGCTAATCTTCAATTATACAAACTGAGAGTCAACCAGTTTAAACAATTTATCTTTCAAAGTCAACACGACAAACAACAGAAACAAGCAAGAGCTTTTTCATTCACAACAGACAAACTATTTTTTTGGTGTAGCTATTCTAGACAGGATAGTAGCAGCTGTTAGAAACTCCTATTTTTCTCTGCAGTGAAAGACAGGGCAAATTAAAGGCTTCAGTTGCCTGTACTTTGAAAGGGGAGAAAGGCCAGAATGAAAACTCAGTTAAACTGAAACAGATGCTGATTATTCCAGCTCCAGTCAGGACAACCATGAAGAAACCAACCTTTCTTGATTTAATTTTCTTTTCTGGTACTTGCAAATCCATTTCTCACATCCCAACTCAGAAGGACAAAGCGGGCTCCAACAGGACACTCTGTGCTCTGGTAGACAAGCTTCTTTTAGCTTTGGTCTGCAGCACCTGAATTTCAGTCGCTGGTGTTCCTTCCAAGGACTAACCACATCCAGGTCTAGTATAACTCCCACAACTAAGGGGCAAGAGAGGATGAGTAGTCTCACAAGTGAGTTTAAATCTACAGAGGTTGAGCTTCCTCTGTAGTCAATAAGATAAGCCCTGTGCTTAGGCACTCTGAATCATATTCTGAAGAAATCATTTTTTCCATTGACCTCATGCAGACCCTGGGGAGTTGAGCTTTCCAAGGGAAAAGCCACTTCCTCCTCAGGAAAATGCATTCAAGTGTAAGTGGCCCTGGGTTCACCAGCTTTTCTCATGCCTCACGAGCTGCTCGAGTGCTGTAGGTCTATGCCTACAGGTGGTACAAGGCATCTTCCACCACTGTACCTGTTTCCCTTGGCTCTCGGGGCAGGTTTCTAAACGTGGCTGGCACCAGCACTGTGGTGTGGCGCGGCTCAGATTTCATTTGCCCTGCGTGTTGTTTCATGCCTTCGCAGATCCGTGGAGATTAGGACCAGGCTGACTGGAATGGCACGGTGGGCAGGAATGCGAGTGCAGCCCAAGTTTTTCTCTGCTGAACTTCACACGAGGGCATATCCTCCATTCCACACAAAACAGGGAGCAGGCTTCCACTTCCCCCTTGTCCTCTCTGATCTTCCCGCTCTCAGAAGCCACAACAGTGGCAGTGCAGCCCCTCCTTCAGAGACAGAGCCTGACCACAACCAGCTCTTAACTGTATCATTTTTAGCTGATAAAGGGGAGAAGCCGAAGGAAGGAGGCTCCCACAGTAGCCAAGAAAGGGGAAAGGTCTCTGGGAGTGGTGGCTCCAGGAAGGCAGAACAACTTTATTGCAAGTTGTTTTTTTTTTTTTGAGATTGCTGTAAACAACTCACCTGTGTCCTAAAAGTGGCTGGGAGTGGCAGCACGTCCGTGCTGAGCTGTGTGAAAGGGCTGCCCCTGCCCAGGCACGTACCACTGCCAGCAGGTTAACCCAGGCCACAGCACAAGCAGTTTCCCTTAGGATTACAGCTCATCACTGCTGCAAGCTCTGCTGCCTGAAATGTGGAAGAAGATGAAGATCAGCTGAATAGGAGAGTCTCCAGGAAAATAAACAAACACACACAAGCCTCATTCACATCCTCACTATCAGAAAAACATTCTTTAGGAGTAACCCAGGAAGAAGTTGAGTTTGAATAAAATATTTGCCTGTTGGTCTTAATAGCTGCAGCTCTGCTATTTTTTCTTCCTCTTCGGAGTGCCAGCAGGGACTGAGTGCTGGAGCCAGGGATGTATTTCCTGAAGGGTGACAAATAGCAAAAAAGCCTAAAGTCAATTCCACACTGAAATTCTTATGTAAATTGCTCCTTCCTGAAGAAAAGAGATGGATGAAAAATAAAATCAGAAAGTAGTATGAAATAAGTCATCATACAGTTCAGTTACAGGAAGTGAAAAGAACAATCCCAAAAGTCAGTCAGGGAGCCAGCCCTTAAGGGGAGTACACCTGTAAAGGGAGGTTTCAACTGAGGATTTCTAAATGAAACCCTGAAAACTAAATCATTCAGGTGCAGATAGATCTTCCAAAAGGACATCATGGAACTCCTTCTGCCCAGAGCCATGAAAAATAGAGCAGAGTGAGTGCCAGCAACCCTAACATTTATTATTACCATCGTAGTGCACTGTGTGGGGGGCTGTACAAGAAGAGTGTTCTCATTTAGAGGCTGAAAGCCAAGTGTAAAACCAGAAAAATTACACATATTTGTCACAGGAACAGGGAGCATGAGAAAAGAAAAGTGGTCAGAGTGCTGCCAGGTTTTTTTAATTGGTCATACAGACAAGACAGCATTGGAGAGAGCTCAGAAAGATTATTTTTCAGCACACATCATTAAGAGCCTGGTTGCAAGGATGACAGGAAGCACAGAGATGTTTGAAATGGCGGCAGGTAGGCAGTGGAACCGGTCATCACAAGCTGATCTCGGGAAAAGAGCTGATATCCCAGTAATACTCTGGAATAAATGAACAGGGAAAGATGGATCTTGAAGAGGAAGGAGCAACACTGAGCAAAGGGCTAAGAACAGTTCTGCATTGTGAGCACAAGGGCTTGGTTATCCAAGAGTTTTCTTTCCCTCTCTTGTTTCTCAGGGGGAGGAGCAGTGTTTCAAGGGAGAATAAAACAATCATTTGACTGTGTTGAGAGATTTATGGTTTGACTTTACCATGTGTTAAAATATTGATTCTCCTTCTAACATATGCTTGAGCTATTGACAATAGCTTTTTCTACATAGAAGACTGACTTCTGCAAACAAAAGGTGGGACTTCATGGTAGGATGCAGCGAGGATGGGTAAAAGCAAAGTGATGTAAGAGAAGCACAAGTCTCGAATTTCTTCCACTCAATTAAATAAAGACAGCAAGAGAGACACTGAGCAGTGTGTGGCGGTGAGAAGCTGGAATAATTAAACAATAATCTGACAGACGGTGCACTTACGGGCAATTACAGCAAGCCTCTGCTGGCACTGCAGGGCATGAGGCCAGAGACTTGAGCGATTCAAACCACACAAGTAGAGCAGTAACCTCCTAGAAATGCCAGGGTAGAGCATTTGGCTTAGGAGCCCAGAATGGGTCTTACATGGGAGCCAGGTCTCTGCCTTTACCAGGTGTCAGCAGGAAGAGCAGCCTGTCAAAAAGCTGTTTCTGTGTTCCTTGGATAATGCATTTCCAGGCACGTCTCCTTGCCTTTTGCATACAGCTTGAGGATCCCACTGCATCAAACAACAAACTTAAAATAAGTATATTCAGAAAGCTCAGCTAAAGAAAAAATCATTTGTCTGTCAACTCCCTTTCAAAAACGAGGACTGGGTTAAACACCAAGCTATCAAGCTCCAGGCTCTGAAAGCATTTGGGATTCCCGCAGGGAGCCACGCCGGCCTTTCTGTTCCTTGCCTTACCCCACCCAGTAAACCCAACACACCTTCTGCCTCCTGTCTCTGAAGCTGGGCTCTGTGTCCCATGGTACCACTCAGCAGCTTCAGGGACAACTGCAGGTGTAAAAATCGGGAAGAAATCTGCAGGTGTATTTCTGAAAGCACTGGGATGCCTCGTTCACCAAATGCTGCCACACTACATTTCTGATCTCGTCGGCACACAGAGAGGTGAAATAACCTCTAGAATTTTAGAAAAGAAGAAAAAAGAGAGAGATCCAAGTGGAAAGTAAACACGTATCAGGTGCTGTTAAAAGCTTCTTAAACTGTCAACAAAGTATTTACTTAAACTCAGAACAGAAAGTCACCTTCAAGATGGGTAGTTCTCGCCAAAGTGGCTTTATTTTTAAACACCCCATGTCTGGAGCTACATGATTATACAGGACTCTGAACCAAATTTTTGCTTTTTAAAGTAAGGACTTGATTCCAGACTTTCTTGTCATATGGAAAACATGAACTTGAAAGGCTTAAAAAGCAGAAGGGAAATAAAAAGCATTTAAAATGTATAAAGACAAAAAACCAAGCCTCATAAACAAATGGGACTGGCAACATTACTTCACCTAAATGCTTTTTTCTTCTACTTAGTAGAAGATGTTTCTCAAGACTTGAAATAAGTGTTGTTTTGTATCTGCAGGGCTTTCAGCAAGCGGCTGCCAAATTACGAAACCCTCTGGATTCCAGCAATGCCCATCTCTGCTGTCTGCTGCACTCGGAGTATCTGGGAACAGGAGGAGGAAAACAAGCTTATCATTTATAAAATTATTGCTGGTTTTGTGGTTGTGAGGCTCTCTGCAGTGCACAAGAATAATTTGTTTGTGACATCAGTAAAGTAAGGATGTGCAACCTAGAGCAAGTTGTCCTCTCCATGGATACCACGCTTATGCTTTCTCAAGTAACACTGGGTTTCATCCCGAGATCTCAGGACTCTGGGAAGCTTCATGCCATGGGGACACAGCTTGAGACCCGGGCACGAGGACAGTCTTGTTCTGACTTCTTCAGAGTTAATGAGAGAAATGAATGGGTGCTTGAGCATGTGTCAATCGGAGGCCAAAAAGGTCCAAAAACAGAGTATAACTATACTTTCTTTAGCAGAAGAGATTGGATCCCTCATCTCTAACTGGAAAATTCACTTTTTTTCCTTGTTGTTTCTCTGCCAACAAAAGGGGAATTAGGTCCTCTATGAAATGCTCTTCCCTGTAGAGCCAACACTGTTCTAGTGAATAAATACCAGCCTTACTCAAAACTAAACCCAGTCCTGTTTTTAAGGCACTTTGAAAAGTAGGATATTAAGCTGCATGCCCATGCCTCCCTCCTCTCTCTCATCCAGACCTCCCAGCCATGAAGGTGGTAATTATGATATTTTTTCCAAGGAAAGGAAAAAAAGGAAGGAGGTGTCTTAAAAACAGACTTACTAGAAACTGTTGAAAACAACCTCCACAATCGCGCCTGTCCCAGTGCTATCAGCTTCCTAGATAGGCTGCCAAGCTGGCATTTGAGTAGCTAAGAAAATGGATCTAGTACAGGATGCCAGACTCTTCAGTCACTGAAATGCTCAAGTAACTAACTGAGTTGACCATTGTTTCTTATCACCAAGCAAACAAACCCTGTTGGCAGGAAAACTGCTTTTGGAAAGTGATTCCCTGCACGACTGAGATGGACTCCAAATACAAGTGTTCACATAATGCTGGACTCCAGGTGGCCATTGGCACCATGAAGGACACTGGCGAAAAACCTGGCCTACAGTTTGATTTCAACATCTTGCTTTCAGCTTATTTCTGTTGCTCTGCAGGCCATATTTGTTATCACAGGAATAACTCCTGCTTTCACTGTGCAAAATTTTCAGTCATAATTTTCAGTCAGTATGTTTTATGTTCATTTTTAGCCATGGCTATATCTAAGGTGCTGGATCAATTCTTAAAAACAAACTGACAAACAACTACAAATTGCTGATCTGCAAATTGCATGTACTGTTTAAAATGCCCTGGTCTAAAAACATCCATCATAAAGCAGTGCCTTATCCTTTCCCTTCCAATCACAGCAAAATACCGATTGGCACACGGAAAAGCACTTGAGACAAAGAAGCTTTTCCCAGTGAAATCAGTGTGAGTGCTTCTGAGCACTTGGAAAGATAGGGAAGGATGCCCACAGCAAGCACATGCACTTTATAGCCTCATCAACACCAGTCTTCTGACCTGAAAGTGGAATATGTGAGTAAGGACAAATAGGGCCCATTTCTGTGCTGCCCAGGAGTGTTATCTTTGGCCAGCTCCACAAAAGGCAGGAAGGAGGAGCCCTGCTCTCACCCTCTGCGGGTTCTGCTGGCCTCCGACCCAGCATCAGGCCAGGCTTCCAGAGAGGTGGAACCGGGCTACCTGAGGGATTGTCAGCTTCCTATTCTAGGTTGCTTAGAGGAAAAAGGAAATAGTTCTGGAACAATGCAGACAGAGGCTTTAAATAACTACCAGAGAGTGCTGCTTACTGGAAGTTAAAGGTTTTATCACTACTGTCCCAGAAAACCTTGGATCCCATAGCTGACAGGTCCCACCTGAGCTAGCAGATAGAAGGAAGCATGCAGACACAGCCACCGCTCAGGCAGAATTGGAAAGAATCATTAGCAAAGATAATTTTCTGTCATTTTACTCATCCACGGCCATCCCTGTGCATAGCAAGAAGCCAGATCTCGATCCCGGAACACTGCAAGGAGCCGTCCCCACCTGCCAAGGCCAGGTGAGCAGGATTACCAGCCTGAACTGCCAATCCCCGGGCACACAGGGTGTGCAGGCAAGCTCATTAGCAAACTCTAAAATTACAGCACATCCCGGAATCGGGGCTTGCTGGGGCACGGCCAAGGCACAGGACAGGTGAATCCCTCTCCGCCCTCCCGGGTCACACGCGGCTCCCCGCGGGGGTTTCCCAGGGAAGCTGCTCCCGGTGGCAAAGATCCTCCAGGAGGCGGATCCCTGTGGGGGATCCCGGCGCACTGGCCCGTCAGGTTCGGCCACATTTAAGCTCTCAGTGTTTAGAAAGACAGCGGCTTTTACTGCTGTTTACATGTCAAACAGCAGCATGATTCACATCGCGAATCCCGAGGCGCAGCCTGGAAACGAAAACCGGGACGCGTACGCCCTGGCCGCGCCCGTCTGCTGCACGGTGTCTGCTGGGGATTTTATTTACAGAAGCAGAAAATAAACCATTAAAGCGCCTCAAAGCCTGAGTTCCGCGGCGGGCCCCGGCGGGCGAGCAGGCAGCGGCTCGCCGGGG
>VWZN01019734.1:44943-60029 GCA_013396955.1 Regulus satrapa | reverse complement strand
CAACAAAAAAAAGAAACCCAAAAAAACCCCCAAAAAACCAATTTGTACCCAAAACATGTGCTCTTAAAAAAATACGAACTGTGCTAAGCAACTCTTAAATTTGGTATGTCCTAGATGTGTATACATATATACATACACACACCAGAGGAGCACGCGTGTTGTATATATTGGTAGCGAGCTATGTTCCCTTTCAGCTTGTAAGGCTTCAGGAGGCAGTTCTCACATTCAGTAGCTTTCTAGCTTCAGACGGCCTCCGTCTCCTTCGCTCACAAAACGCTTCCTGCCCCTGTAAGAAAGTAGAAAGTATCTTTTCAGTAGAGTAGCGCTGCTTGTTTTTTCTCGCCGAGAATCTTCTCTCAGGTCTTGGAAGTCAAATGTGAGTTCAGCGGGGTTAGCAGTGATCGGTGTCAGCTCAGCTGCTTAAAAATGCTAGTTTGGAAACCTAGGAATGGTGGGTTTCTACTTAAAACTGAAGTATACAAACCAAAAATGCCTCTCAACATGGAACTGGTAACCAAAGTATAATCAAGCTTTTGATGCAGTGATGACTCTCAACCCTCCCACACACCCAAACCTGCAAAACATTTGATACCAACACACACACACAGAGTTTTAAGTGTAAAGTCCACAAATGGAGGCTGCTTGCGATAAAGATGCTAACATTCCAAGATCCAAATTTATCACGAGCTGTCAAAATGGTTTAAGAACTCTAACAAAACACCCAAAGTACAAAAGACCAGTCAAATAAATAGAATTCCCAATGCATTAAACTGTGAATAATAGTTTTAACATCCTATTTAAAAATTTACCTATCTTCCCCAGAGGAAATGAAACTTCCTGTTTTGTGATCAGTTAAGTAGGTAAGAGCAACTGACTAGGTACAGTTCACACAGCATTAGTTATGCTACAAATAACCAAGCCATAACAAACTAAAAGCATTCTACGAATCACAGGACACATTTGAGGAATGGGGTGTGCAGAGCTTATCCCATATTAGTGTCCTGTTCCTTTTTATATAAATATTAAGACTGGTTGTCTCCTCTTAGAACTCTACTCACGCTGTTTAATTAAGTTTAAACCATTTTTAAAGGATTTTTTTCCCATTTCCCCAGTAAAGCTGACAGTTTTCCACTGTCACCTAGCCAGACCGTTGTGGCACCTGGATCTTCCAGCTTGGTGCTGCACTGATTTCTACCCAGCAAATCGGGAAAGCAGAGCAGAGGCAGCCTTCAGCCTTTGGGGAGCACTGAGGGGTGCTGCCTGGCATTCACAGGAGGCTGCCTTCCCTCAGGTATTTAACCCAGCCTCAACAGGTTCCACATCAGTGCAGCTTCTCAATACAAATTTTACCAGTCCAGCTCTTTGTCCATCCTCCAGTTTCCACTTCCACTCGGTAACGCTTTGGTCCTAAGATGCTGTTTTCTGTAACCTAGGGTAGGAGTCAAGAGCAGTGCCGTCACCTGTCGACAATGAAACAAGTACCTGGAAGGGCAGAGGTCTCTCAGCGGTTTGGAGATGATTCCAGCCTGAAAGCATTCCTCTACAAAGCGCTCGAGCACAGAATAGGAGTGTGGCACATCCAGGTTAATGTCGGGGATTTCACAGTAAACCCGTTCGTAGCCCTGCGGTGTAAGGATTCAAATCACCTCTGGGTTATTCTGTGATTTTATTACAATGTTTTTAAATACCCTTCTGCGTTCCAGGATTTATTTTTTTATACGGTTTCACAAACCAAAAGTACTGCAGCTACAAGTCAGTAGAGAAATAAGGTATGTAATACCAGCCTATACCATGACACTGTTCAAGTATCTATCTACATAAAAACACGACCTGAACTTTCAACTCCTTTACAAGTCAGAAATCCAGACAGTATGAAACCCGTACGTTAGCCTGCCTGTTACTACGTGGGCAGTAACATGGGAAGAAAATTAATAAGTCTTCCATGTAAGTGAACAAAATGTGGCCAGAAATGAAACACAAGTTTATGCAGCAGGGGAGAGAGACTGGGGCCAACCAGAGAAGGCTTCATACTTCCCACCAGGAACACAGCTGGGTCAGTTTTTATGGAAGTGTTGGTGTGGTGCCCAGTCTGCCCTGGGACAGAATTCCTGTCCTATACTCCTCCTGAGAAGTAAAGTCACAGATGATGGCAAAATGCTGGTTTCTATACTGCTCTACTTGACATTTGTAGTTAGTAGGCCTTTCTTGTGCTACTTCAGTTACAAAGAACTACCTGATAAAAAGGCAAAATTAAAAGATGAAGCAATATTGCAGCATTTTAGATTATTAGTTTTAACCATTTAACTGCATAAAGGCAGCTGGAAATTTTGGAAGACCTTATGCCAAGTTCTCTAAGTGCCATACTTACTCTTTTCATTTGGTCCACAGTAATGACAGAAGACTTCCACAGAGTTTTCAACAAATCCAGTATCATTTTAAAGGTCTTTTCTCCAGTTGACTCCAAAACCAGTACAATGGCCTAAAACGAATCAATGCAAGTGTCTTGACTAAAATGGAAACACTGGCTCAAGTACAAGGTTTGTGAGCATATGAGGTACAGAAAGGAGTGAATGCATTATTATGAATTTTCTAGGGAAAAAACGCCCATTTGCTACGTGCACTCACTATTTCAGTTTAATATTAATATTATTAGAAAAGACAAACTGATGAAAAGTTCTTTGGATAAGATAAAAGGTATGAAAAACCAGAAAGGACTAGACAGAGTGAGAAGTACTGCCTTTCTGTCTCTGGTTTCAGCACTACGTGGCTATATCCATATGGTTGCTGCAGTACAGATGGCAATTAATTAATTTTGTAAAATTAATTTCGTATCCATGGGGGTTTCTTCTGTGATTTTAGAAGGATTCAGAAGCTTAAAATCTGTAACCCTGCACGACGCCCAACTGAAATGGTTCTGTAGTTCTCCTGTGAAGGAATTTTCTGTAACAAGTCAATTTACTGAAAAGAAAATTTTGTAGACTGTGGGTGTTGAGCTTTAATGGTAAGCAATCATTTCCCAATTTGGCAGATAAAAGAGTACAAATGGAAACCGTCTCCCATATAGGCTGGCTCTGAAATATGTAAGCTTTGACCAATGTGCTGGGTGAAACAATCCCACCCTGAAAAAGGAAGCTCTATAACTTAACAAGAACAGGTAACACCCATTAGAATACCCAGATATCTGAAACTAGAAGGAAATAAACACCAAAACAAAGCATGGGAGGGGTTTTTGTTGCTATTCCTCAGCAGAAAATAAACTGACATCTTATTTTCAGGAACTTATAATAATCTGAATTCAACTGTTTAACCCCCAGAAATTGCTCCTGGATATTCACAGAGTCAGCAACAGCTTACTTGTTGCACAATGCACACACAAATGAGCACACAAACCATTAACTTTACATGAAACAATTTAGTTATTCAAATAACAGAACAAGCAACCTAAGCTTCAGATGCCAGCTATATTATTTGCATGCCCACATAAAAATACCAACAATTATTAAAAGGATTCTGATTTCTCCTTACTTCATAGACAAGTTCATGGTGAAAATGGGGTACTTCCAGTTCCTGAAGGCAGCGTTCTGCTTCCAATACGTCTCCAGAAAGCAAATACTCTTTCAGCAACATATCAATCTATTGACGTTTAAAACAAAAACCCAACGCTAATTAGATACAAAATTTAAAAGCTCTCAACTGTTTTGATAATCCACTATCAACCCAGCAGCAAGTTAGTTCCTCAAACTTGCTGCCAATGCTTTTATAAATGTAATTAAATTCAGGCATTAATTAAAGGGAGACATTATCAGTAACCTGAACCACTGTCTAAGCCAAATACCCATCCACAGTGTTGATACAGAAGCACCAAAATCATTGTTTTATAAACTGTGTGCCACCATAAAAGGTGCATAAGGTGCATTAAGTTTTTCCTCTGCTTTGACTGCATCCTCCTATCATCTGTTACACTCCCAGCCTAGAAATTATAACACAACCTTTTCCTTTAGACCTGGTTACTTTATAGCATGGATCATTCCTGTGCCTTCCTCTCACTTTTTTCAGTTATTACTGTGCTTTTGATCAGCAATGCCAAAAGAATAATAGTTTATCTAGTTCAGCCAGTTTCATCTTGGCTCTTTTAATTACTTCATCGCTTTATTCCGTGAGGTCTTAAAAAGCTGACTGCTTACAAGTTTTGCTTTAAGCAAAAATAAACATATATTTGCAATACTGAATGTTGTACTAGCATGCTCCCACCAGTGTCAAATACTACAAAATCAATGAAATTATCTACACCCCTTCTACTAGTTCAACTGAATCAATTATGTAAAAAAGAAAGCCCAAACAACAAAACAAAACCAACACTCATAACACATCAACTTAGCAGGGGATAGATGTCTCTCTTCCCTTTACCCAGCCAAAGCAAGCTGAGACCAAGAGGCAGCTGAGAGGTGCTGGGTGGGTGCTTACCTCTTTGACCAGGTGCTTGACAGACTGCTGGCCCCCTCCTGCCCCCCAGACGCTGTCGATGCGCTTCCCTCCCTTGCTCATACTCAGCAGCACCGTCGCGCGGTCCAGCGCAGCTCTGAGGGCAAAGTCACGGCTTAGAACCTGAGCACACAACTGCATTACGGGCACCTGCCACCTCTCCTCAAAGCTAACAGATCTTTGGGGAGAGCTCAGGGTTATCAACTCTACAGGGACCATCCAGATTAAAAAAAAAAAACCAGCAAATAAAATCCCCACGTTGTCTTTCTGCCACCTTTACACTCCTGCTCATGCCAAGGACAGGTAACACTCCTGCGATGGCAGGAGATTAAATCACCAATGCAGAACCCGAAACATCCTCACAAAAAAACAGCTGAATATTTTCTTATGCAGAAATGGATTGTATCCAGACTCTTCCAAGAATGCAGCTTGGCAGGTGGATCTCAAACAAAAAAGGCCTGAGTTGCTGCCACGCTCGAGAACAGTTTTCTACTGAAACACTATTTTCCATTTGGGTCTGAAGAATTATGAAACCTTTAGAATTTAAGCCAAAGAAAACACTTCAGAAGGTAAATATGTAGTTGGAAAAATAGCACAAGCTAGGGATGCCTGCCAGTTTATTGAAAAAAGAATAAAAAGGGAAGTAAGGTGAAAAAAAAAAAGTCTGGGATACAGTATGTACCACCCGTGTAAAGGAGGAACAGTTCTCGCAGTCCTCATGCTGGGGGCAAGCCAATAACAATAACTCTATTCACCAAGATTTAATGAGCAGGAAGGACTGGCCAAGAAATAACAACGGCAGCAAAGCATCCCAGATGTGCAGAATGCAGGCTACAATCCTTCAAATCACAGGACACATTTATATAAGTGACAGACAATTTTCTCAGTTTGAGCCCCCAAGGTAGGCAGCTAAGAACTGCTCTTCCTTCTGAAAGTGCCCAACTATAATCATTGCAAACGCAACTTCTGGAAGAAAGAGGAGTTCAGCACCTCCTGATCAAGCGTGAAACACTTATGGGGGTAAGAAAAATAAAGCATGACTCATTATCAAAACATCCCTCTTTGTCAGAGATTGCTCCTTCAAATTTCTCAGACTGACATGGAAAACAATTGCACTTCTTGACAAACAGAGCATTACAGAGAAAGTCTCGGAAATCACTGCACAGGCTTCAAGCCTCTGTAAGGCAAAACAGTTAATCCCTTGTGTATTTCACAACATATTTACAGCAGCTGTCCTGATGCTATATTTACCCATTAAGCACATTAAAGCTTTTTCTAAGACAAAACCTTCTATAACCACTTCTTCTTTCAGCTCATTTTTCACTCTCAAACATAAGCTGGACAACAAACTTGACAAACTGAACTCAAATGAATTAATACATTTTTCAGAACTCGGTATTTCTCCTGTGACTTGAGTCATTCTGGGTTTGGTTGGTTTTGTTGCAGATTTCGTGGTTGTTTTTTGGGGGGGGTTTGTAGTTTCCAATTTAAAATTAAAAACAAAAAAAGGAGGAAGTTAAAGAACTGCATGATTTTTTTCTGAAGCTGTAAATTCCCGATGATCATCTCTGACATTTGGAATAGAAAACTGTCTCGACACAGAAAGCAAGGAAATTACCGAGCTTGCACACAATCCACGGTGCCCTTGTAGCCATCTATGTAGGTACTGCTCAGGATCCCATCTCCAACAGCTCGAGCAATGAACTGGCCCACCAACTGCAACAAAACAGAGCCCTTTTTAATTAAATGCTGAATTTCAAAGAAGTTCTAAGTAGATAATTATAATGTGCTTGGTTTTCAGATTTTATTTAAATGAGCTGTTTCAAAGTGAAAACACAGCCGGGGTAATTGGGAGAGGATTACAGACAGGAAGAAAATCAATAGATATTTTTCAGAACACAGAGCTTATTTCAGTTTATTTGATCTATTTTAGCCACAAAAAGCTTTTGACTACTGGCATAACGATTTATAAATATACCTGTGGTGCCCTGGGAGAATCCAACACCAATTCAGGTAGTTCTTTGAGCAGTCTATCAAAGGATTTTTCCACATCAGTTTTGCTTACTACAGTCCCACAAAGGTCGGAGATCAGCTTAGATGTCATTTCCCTGTGACTAGCCTTCCCCTCTAATGCCAAGGAAACAGCCAGCACTGGCACACTGTATTTCATTTCACCAAGGTTTAGATTCTTCAGCATCTCCTAGGTAAGATTTGAAAAACAAAAACAATGAGATTTTGTATCTTTTATTATTTACATATATAAATAGACCTCAAATAAATATTTATGTGCTTACACAATTACATATATGCTTCTGCTCACGTAATTAATGTAACTGCTTGAGTATTCTCATAGTCTATTTCTTGCCAGCTTCTCTATAAACTCCTTCATAGCTGGCAATTGCATTACCCTGTATGCTACAGCTCTGACCCCTCCACCAAAGAAATAGAAAGGCACATAACATACCGAAACTTCGTTAGTATCTCCATGTTCAAAATACTCCTGGATGATGGGTGTTAAAGTTTTTTCAAAGGCTCTTTCATCAAGAGGTAAAACTACTGTTTCGTAGACACAGTTCTCCTGTTTTAAAAGACAACAAAAGCAGGCACCCTTACTGTCTTTTCTTGCACCTTATGCAGCACTAATCAAAATACCATTTTTTTTAATCCTTAATGCTTTGTTGTTGGTAGTCAATATTCTGCCAAAAAAACATTAGACTCTGTCTCTGCTATTAAAGTGCAGACAATGCTGGCTAATTGTCATATTTCTTCATATTTTGGATTTACTGTTAGCTGAATTCAAGCTGAATTTACTGTTAAACCATGGTAAACACAGCCAGCTCTTCCCAGGATTCTGCGACAGCACGGGAGCAGAGGCCAAGGACCCCCACACTGAAGGGAGCCCAGTCCAGCAGAGTCAGCTGTGCCACAGCACCCGCCCTGCACTCCCCTCCCTGCCAGGAGCCCCGCCCCGCTCCCTCTTCCTCGGTGACTGTCACCAGACAGGTGGGGTCATGCACCACTCACAGAAAAGGCATTGTCAGAGTATCTGGGAATTCCCTGAGGGAAAAAAGAGGCACACAGCAACCGCCTCGTGTATCAATGTATCACCTGTCTGCGGAGTTCCAGCAGCACCAGATCTCCCTGCTCTAATTCAGTTCCCTACTCTGCACCTACAGAAGCAACATTCAGAGCAATACTAGGGAGCTGAACAAAGACATCTGATCAAAGACGTTTTGCAATCAATGTTCAACAGAAAGAAACTTTTCATGATCAAGAAGTGTAACAGAAATCGAAAAACCTATCCTTCCATCACACCAAAGATACACAGGATGTTCATTCTTCATTGAACTTCGTTCTGTGCACTTGTCAGCTCCATTTTTAATGGCTATTTCAGTTAATGTAAAGTGTCAAATTTTAAGGAAAATTGATCCTTGAAGAAGGTTTTGATATTCTCATGTGCTATTCTTTCAGAAGCTATGGCTACAGCCAAAAGCCTTTACTCAAAGGACACCACCACTGTTCTGCTTATGTCATAGAGAATGTACTTATGGTCAGCCTTGCAATTGTATTGATCTCAGAGACTGTAGAAATCTGTGTTTATAATCATCGTTTCCCTTTCAATTACAGAAAGCCCCTCTGCGCAATAAGCTCTGCTTTCTTTCCCTTCCCCCCTGTAATATGGCTGAAATATACAATCTTCTGCAACATATTCTAAATAAATACATGTCAACAAAATATCCAAGCTGTCAACTTTCATAATGTGTTTATAACAAGCAGGGAAGAGGTTGGGTGGCTGGGAATACAGGGAAGAGAAAAATCCATAAAGGATATTCTCCCCATTGAACTCACAACTTGAGCGAGTCTGTGTTGCATTTTGAACACAGTGCCCGTGTGCAATGTGGAACAGCAGTGCAACATCCACCTCCATGGGACCCAGCCGTGGAAAACACACCTGGGAAAGGGATGCTGCTTACTCAGGCACAGAAAGAGGGCTCGGGCATAAGATCTGTGAGTATTACACTGTGACTTCTACACCACCTTTTTATTAGCCACTCTTGACAGAATAAATAATTCTTGAGCATATATGGAAATAAAAACCAACACTGCAAATAAACTATTTGCATACCTGGTCATCATCATAATTAGGATCCTTAATATCTACTTCTTCCACATCATACACTTGACCTGGTGTTCCCCAAACTCCTTTACCACCTGCTCCACCTGGCAAAATATGGGAGAGTAAGTGAGGGCCACCAGTTTACAAACAACACTTCTGATTTCAACACAACATTCTTTCACTCACAAGTGACCTATCCCTGCTCGTGCCCATCTCCTCACTAACAATATATGCTGCAGAAGGTGTGTTTTTCTGACAAGCTCCCACCTCCTCAGCTACTTTCATCACTTTCCAGTAAGATAATAGAAGTATGGACAGCACGAGGATTACTGAAGGTTGAAACTGTCCTTTTGAACACAATCATGATTTAAATTTACATTAATATCAGTCCCATGAACCACCAACGGTTCAGATTTGTGCATTAAGCCTGCTAAAGAAATGTACTTCCCTCGAAGGCAGATGTTGAATGACCCCAGACATATTAGATTTGCTGCCACCTGCTATTGCCACCCACTAAACAACATAAAGGGCCAAAGGCCTGAACAGACACTGTGGTTTATGAAAACAATTCCCAGCAGTAAAAAAAACATGCTGTGCTTGGAGCCAGCCTGTATCTTTCTCCTTCTGCTCTCTTCACTAAGCTACACCAACCTTTCTTCGGTAGACCTCTCCCCTTTCCAGACCGGGATCGCCTGTCCAGGAGTTTCCCCTTGGGGCTCGTTGGTACCACTCCGATCTTCAGAGTCTCTCCATTCTCACTAACGGAGTCTCCTCTCCCAGAATCTCGAGAGGAGTTTTTCCTCAACCGTCTCTTTGCTTTAGCATTTATTTTGGCTTCAGTAATTGAAGTTGCAGGAATCCAATTTCCATTGATTTCAGTTTTTCGTTCCTCAGACCCACCATTTTCTTCATCACCAGAAAATGGAGCATCATTTAGATTCTCAAGTTCTTAAAAAGAAGACAGGAAGAATCTGTTCATTTTAAGCAGTTCTATGTTAGAATACCAAAACACATTGCATTCAGAAAGGATTGTAACATCACACAGAACTCTTGTTTTCAACGGTGTTAAGGCAAATGTTGTTTTTAAGGTATGTCTACACACTGCAGTAATGAGTTCCTCATTCCCCTGCACAAAATATCCACAATCTAAACAGAGCAGATGTCAAGAGCTGGAAAGCAAATCAATAAAACCATACATAAATACATAAACTGTAGAAAACCCCACCCCTGTTAAACAAAAGCTATCCAAACTCCTAAGTGCATTAGATCTAAGTGCCTCGTTCTCAGTCCACCCACTCTTCTCTGGATTTAGAAACAAATCAAACTGCCAATAGAGAAAATTCTGTAGGAACTCACCAATGTTACAAGACTCATCACCAAAGTGAAATTAACTCCCTAAATCATCAACCCAACATTCCCCTTATTCAATTCAAGGAATTGCAAGCACAGCTCACCAGCAAGAAAAGCAACAATTTCAGCACAGAAGAATATAAAAACATCACTACTTTTATTTTTGTTTTTAAAAGTTGGGGGGAGGGAGGAAATGCTGTTCAACACAAAGTTTGAGGAGCTTGGTAATGAAGATTCCTAGAATACACAGTCCTCTGAATCAGTGGGATCTCTCTATGGATTGTCCCTCACTAGCTTCTGTCAAGCCTGTTTTTAAACACAACACAGTAAAACAGAATCGGTTTGTTTTGTACCCAACAAAAAACTCTCTCACAACTTAAGGATTTGTAAATATCTCAGAGCACCTACAAGTGCGGTAACTTCACTGCCTGAGGAAGCTCATGCACGTTTAATGTTTAGATCTAAAGTCTTATTTCACAAAGTTAAGTTGTCCCTCGCTTGCTCTGTGTGGCTCAGCAAATGTCTTATTTAGAGCATTATAAACAAAGGCTTTCACAAGCCGTTCTTCCCCTTCTTACCTAATCAAGATTTAAAAAAAGAAAAAAAGAAGAAAAAGAAAAAGCACCTGAGAACCTATTTACATTCCAGTGAGCACCCTGGGAGTCCCTGCAAATGAGAAGACACAGAGAGAGAGAAAAGCCTCAGCTCTCTGTCACACAGTTCTCCCTTTCTTCAGAACTGAGTCCTGAAGACACAGCCCACAGCCCCAACACCAGCAGAGCAGGAGGAGGGCACTCAGAAGCAGCTGCTTTTCCAAAGCTGCTTTACAGGAAAGCGCACTGCCAAAAACCCAGAATATGAGGAGTATCCAAAATGTACATTTGAACTTAGCTCATGTATTCATTCACCCTTGACAGCAGCAACATGCATTTGGCAGTATCTCTTCTTCACTTCAAAACAAGTTCATGAAAAACTGGTTTTAAAGCAAAGTGGACTACTAAAATATTGCCAATCTCCACGTATTTACCCATGCCAAAGAGTATATTAAACTGAGCAAACTTTGATGGAGCTGCCTCCTTTGTGATCAAAGTAGTAACATTTAGATACTGGTGTTCACAGATGTGAATGCTACAGCTGAGCAGCAATGCAGCCATTCCAGGCTAAGCTTCATCTTTCCACTCATTACTCCCACAAAAGCATTCCTTTTACGCTTGCAGCAAGCTAAAAAAGAAAAGCATGCATCACATCCAGGAAAAGATTTCTCACAAGCAGCTTTCTCTGTTTGTCTAACATTTTAATAAAACAATGAGATTTGCATACAGCTAACTGAGGGGAAAAAAAGAGCAAACCCAGAGAGGTTTCCTTCCTCTCATTCCCCAGGAGACCCCATCAGCAATGACCAGCTCCTCTCAGTCAAACGCACTCAAATTCTTCCCCAGGCTCAGTCTCCCATGAATTTCTCCAGTTCAGACCTGAGATCTGTCTGTCCAGAAACTCCACTCTTCACTGACCACTTCTTTCTCAGTTTCCAGAGAAAATGGCCAACAATTAACACAAGTCAGTCTTGACTCTGACAGCAAAGGATTAAAAGGGAGGCTCCAGTCCAACCTCCTTACACAATCCTGATCTCAGGTTCAAGACTAAAGGAAATCCTCCACAGGAAACATCCAAGCCATAAGAATTACTATTTCTCACTGCATAAGACACTGGTTTTTATATAACACTGTTGCTTCCAGCTGCAATCTCTAACATGGTAACCAACTGGCCCTCCAGAATTGGTTACCTAGTTAGGCTTGAAAGAACGGACTGAGCACATATACTATTTTCCAGAAAGTCATAAAACAAAATAATAAGAACCTATAAAATGGTGCAGATCTTCCTTCCAGCTTCTCATTTTCACATCATGTAACATATACATATATAGATAGTAACAGTCTTCAATCAACTTTGATACTTTGCTCACTATATATTAAGAAGTTATCCAAATTTATCTCCTTACCCTGCCATTAAGCCTAGCAGGCTCACTTAAAATCTGTGCTTTTATGAGTTACCTTCATTAACAAAGCCTTCTAGCAATTTTGAATGTCCAAAGTCTGTCAACCCAGCTCTCCTGCAGCTTTCCACCTATTATCCAAATATCATTCTAAAATGCTGAGAACCAAGGTGTCTTCTGTATTAACCTAATTCTGCTTCAATATCAGAAATCCTACGGAGTATATTGCCACCTCAGCTGCATTACCTGCCATCCTAAAACATACACGTTATTCTGAAAAACATTTAAAACCTCTTTGACATGGAAGAGTCGGTGCAGACCATCATAACCTTGGCAAGACACAGATAAAAACACGGATCTATGTTACCCTGACTAAGCATCATAAAATAAATGTGTGATATGGACCAAACAGTCCATTTAATGGAAGTCTCTAACATGTACTTCCTACATTTTTCCCATGCCAACCAGTCAAGCCCTTCAACATTCGTTCCCCTAATTTTAAGGCAAATTGTTGCATAAAAGCAGAATTTGTACCTCTTAAACACACCTACACTTTACTTTTTATGTTTATTCTTTTCTTCACACCAGCACTACTTGAAGTGGAATGATAAAGAAACAAGTGCATCTACTATCCAGTAACTTACAGAAATGCTAATTTTATTATTTTAATAAATTTAAACTAATAGAGCAGGATTCTATGATATATAATTGAAAGAAGTATTTTTAAAGTTTCTGGGTTTTTTTGTTTTTTTTTTTTTTTTTTAACCAGCATTGTTAAAAAATTATCAGGTGATGCTACAGAGAACACTTCTGGTCAGCTAAGCAACTTCAAGTAAAAAAAACCCACCCAAAACAACAGAATATATTACTTACCTGTTGGGGTAATATAAATGTGTTCCTTTTCTATTTCCATAGCTGCTTAACAAAGCTGACTGTGAAATGTAAAGCCTTAATGTTTTCCCTCCAAGGCCTAAACAGAAACAGAAAAGCTTAGAGAACAAAAAGCACTAGACCAAAGCAAAATGCAAGGACTTCACACACAAAACATAAAAACCGGAGGGCTTAGGCTATAATTAACTATCAGCAACAGCTGGAAAGTTCCTGGGAAGGTAAATGGTGTAAGCAAGAGAGAGAAGCACCACCCTCCAACACACCCAAGCCTGGATGCCTTAGCAGCTGTCAGTTCTGCTGTTATAAAGGGGACAAAAGCCGTTATTTATTTTAAGGCTGCAAGCCCCATGTACACAGCTTTTTTTGAGCTGATAAAAGCCACCTCTATCAACTTAGAGTGTCCTCTTCCGCCAAGCAGTTATCTGTGTGAGTGCACAGTATCAATGTTATAACTGCATCCACGAGAGAAGCGTTCTTCATGTGAGTGATGCTGATAAAACGCTACCGATTTATCGAGTTCAGCCCAGCCCTTGGAAAACAAGCTCATTTTTGATCCTCCCCTCAAGGACACAGTCTTTGTTTTACTGTATGTGTACATAGAGCTATCAAGCTTTCCCATCTGCGCTTCTGCACCCTTCAAACACTCCTTGCAACTACCCTTCAACCTGCAAGGGATAAAGTTCTCCTTGTTTAAACGCTTCTCTTTTCCTGCTCCTTTCTCCCCCTTCCTAGTAGCTGCTGTTCTCCAAACCACCCCCCGTCACTGCGAACAGAACGGCATCATCCATCTTTCCTCTATGCAGACAAAGAACTGAGCAGTCCCAGAATTCCCTCGTGCACTTTTCCACGTGCAAGATTTTCACAAACCCTTTCAGAGGCCTGGCAATACCACTGCTATTCGTGTCTGTCCCACAAGAATTCACAGCCCTTTTCTCCCCCGTCTCATCTGGTGCTGCCCTGAAAACTGTTCACCGTTGAGCGGCAAGATTGTGACACCAACCCACTGCCTTCCCTTCCCTTTCTCCTCCCTGGTTTTCCCCTTCCCTGCCCGCTTGCCTGCCACAGGCCCAGTAACGGAGAATGATTCACCACAGACCGTTGGCAATAAAGAAACTCTGGTCTGGGGCACCACGCTCAGCTGTCAGGGTCTGGTATTTCCGAAGGCCAAACCAAACAGCTCCCAGCTTTGCTTGGTAAAAGCCTTCCCTGCCCCACACGTCATTTTCGTGAGTTACCTCAAGCAGTCATTCAGGAGTCCTCAAGTGTTCCCAGTCACTGGTGGTTATTTCTCCGTGGGGGTCTCGGTCTAATCTGCACAAACTACCTTGTAAGAGCAGTTTTATCCTTCCTAGTGGAACGTTCCATCAGTTGTCCACCTCTTGGGAAAAGACAGAAAAGGACAAAACCCGCGTTAAATAATAATCACAGCTCCCATCGTTTGTAACCAAGTTCTAAATTTCAAGTGGAGAAACGCTCTTTCTGTACAGGCCCCTAGCTGAAACCCTCCACCTGTGGAAACGTAATAAATAACAGCCCAGCTTCTGCGTGAGGTCATCCTGAGATTCAGCACTCTACTCGGTCCGTGCCAAGGGTGATGGAATACCCAGTAGCGGAGCCGTGCTGATCCGGGGACAGGAGATACCCCCAGAGTGCAGCGATGCACCAGCCCCACTGGCTCACACCAGCGCGCTGGGATCCATCCCGGCACCCAAACCCGGCACTCTGATGGCAGACACACATCTGACACCACACATCACATCTGACAGCGGTGCCGATAAACCCAGGGGACACAACTCGCAAAACCGGCCCTACAAACACCCCAACGCGTGCTGGAAGAGAGAATACAGGAACAAAATGGACAGGGGCCGCTTCAGACACAACACAAACGCCACGGAAAATTTTTAAGATGAATCAGTGAAACGAACAGTATTTTTAAGGCAGAAAAACACCCCTGTCTTATGAACTAAGTCGCCGAAATCCACCAATAAAACATGCTAGGTGCTCCGTACCCACTACCACTTCTTGCACTTCGTTTCGACAGGCAATTCTACCTCAGCAGGCACGTTAACCTTTAAAAATAACATACGCAGCAGGACAAAGCTTCCAAAAGTTACCCAGGCCTCCGGCAGGCGCCAGGCATCCCCGAGTATCCCACACACCACACGCTTCCCCCCCTTCTCCCTAACTTCAGGCAAACACCCCCCATCACCCAAGCTCTGGAGACCTGCCAACACCAGCTGCGCTTCCGCAGCC
>VWZN01019734.1:8079-44695 GCA_013396955.1 Regulus satrapa | reverse complement strand
GGGGGAGCGGGTAGGAGCCATCGGCGCGGGGAGGGGAGCGGGGGCTGAGGCGCGTCTGAGCAGCGCCCTCCATTTTCCTGCGGGACGGCAGCGCCCGAGCCCGTCCGCGGAGAGGGGCAGGGGCGAAGCGGCACTCCCCGGGATGTGGGAGAACGGCTGCCCGCATCCCGCCTGGAGGTGCTCGGTGTAAGCACCGGGGCAGCCGCAGAAACGCGGCAGCTGTGTCTGGTTCCTCCTCCACGTGCTGTCCTACTTTAATAAAAAAATCAATTTTTGGATTTTTTTTTTTCCCCTTTTCTGAAGCGAAGCCATCAGAAAAAGAAAAATAAAATCTATTTCCCCTTATATGTGTGCGTTTCTGTGTGGTGGAAGGGGAGGCGAGGCCTTGGCTGCCTCCCCTCACGGGTTTGGGCGCTGTCCCGGGCTCGGCGGACGGGATTCCTGCTGCTCAGCCCAGGGCTGCCGCAGCCACCCTCTCCCCGCTGAGCACCGCAGCTCTCCACCTCCTTCTAGTTTACATTTACCCCTGTTTACTCTGTGCAAGCGGCCCGAGGACACGCACCTAATTAGAGGGGACAGGCTCCTCTCATTGTCGTGTGCTTCGCCTCCATTCAGGTCTCTCCCCAAAGCTCAGCTCACCCTTTGTTTTCTCTCCCTAATTTGTCACTCCAGAGAGCCCAAGTCATGAGGGAAGCAAATACAGATCCCTTCTGCTTTGGTACTTGTGCATTGCAGCATTTTGCAGCTGCCAGCAAGAGAAACCTCCCCAGTTAACCAGACTGTGACTTGACTTTTTGGTAATAATGTATTATTACATTTTTTTTCCCATATAATTCTACTCCAGATTGGTATACTTCTGACTGAAATAAGAGCCAAAGTTCCCTTGTGTAAGAGCTTCTGAATTAATTTACTGACCAGGCTCTGCATGAATCATCCAAAATGGATTTAGGATTTAAAACAACAATTATCTGTTAAAAGAATGTGCAGTACGATTGCCATGTTTTCATGATACTTTTCCCATCAGCCAAATGACAGAAAGAAAACCTTTCTTGCTCATGAAGACACCAAATTGCAGACTTTTTCAAGTCAGAACAGTCCAACGTGCTCACACAAGACTTTTCACATGCGACCTAGAGGCAGTTTTAAAAGATGTTTTTTCCCCATCAATCAAGAAACATTTCCTAGTTTGCTCTTTGCACCTCTGCTGACTCGTGCGTACCAAGCAAACAACCACAGCCTCATCACCGAGATTTGGAAAAGAAATTCTACCTACTAACATTGACCGTGGAATTCAGCTTTCCCTGCAAGGCAGAGTGGGGCTTTAAAGAGATTTTTCACTAAAGAAGAAAGAGGTGACGGAGAGACTGAAACAGCAGCCAGAATCTGCACAGGAGAAGATGGCACAAAATACCGCATCATGCAAACTACACCTTTTAAAGCACCGCGGAAAATATCTAGAGGATCTTCTGCTAAAGTTTAGGACTGGATCAGTTCCAAAAGGCCTAAAAGCTGGGTCAGTAGTCAAAAGAAGATGAAAACCTCCAAATCATCCAGGCACACCTCCAGACAAGAAAACTGTGTGGGTTTTTTCTGTCTTCTGCTGAATGTCTCTATTGACAGCTGGGTTATCAATCACTGAAAACCTCATCTGCACATATTTTCTGATTTCTAAAGCAGTGTGATCTGAAAAGGAGCTGATGTGCGTGAAAGATAATTTGTATTTTTCCCACTGCATCAACCGGCCTACTAAAAGACATCACCTATTTTCCCTTTCTAACCTCAAAGCTGCCTTCAATAAGTAGAAAACAGCTGATCACATGCTAACCCCTGAGCTGTAGAGACCTACTCGCTCCTTCCTACCCTCCCCCAGACGTATTAATAGCAAACATACCACCAAAATCCCCATAAAAACAGAACAGAAGAATTCTTCCTAACATAAAGGAGAGGGGGAAAAAAAAAAAAAAAAAAAAAAAAAAAAAAAAAAAAAAAAAAAAAGCCAAACTCTTTGGACCGTTTCTGGTGGATTTGCAGCCAGTGAGGGGTGTTCAGCTGGACCCTGCATCCCGGGTTACCTGTGCCGCGCCTCGGCCCCTCCTGCGCTTCCACCCCTACAGCCGCCGATCACCTGGAGCAAAAACGCTTGCACGGAGGCGAGCAGGTCACTTTTCTAGCAGCCTTCCTTCCTTGGAGCCTGCTGGGTTGTTTTCAAACTCTGCCCTCCCATTCTCAGGCGCAGGCCAAGCCCTCCCGTAAGAGCCGGGGCAGGAATCCATTGGCTGGAGCTGCCCGAGCGGCGTGGAGCAGCCCCCAGCCCTTCCCCCGGGCCGAGCCCGGCGCACAATGGGCACCGAGGCGTCTCCGCCCGCTCGCCCAGCCCTGCCCGGGCTCTCGCCGCGCTCGCTCACTCACCCGGCGCTTCCGACCTCCCGCACCACACGAGGAGAGAAAGCAGAGAAAAGTTGCCTTGGGTTAGAAACGCCGCCGAGCGATTTCTCTTGCGCTCCCCGCTGCGGATTTCTGAAAGTTTTACTTTCTGTTTTAAATGTTTTCGATAGGCAGCATCTGCGCTCCTGACACCTCAGCAGTGCTGTTTGATTACAGTCGAGTCTGTTACTGTGTCACTTGGAATAAGGATTTCCACACATAATGCAGACAGCAAAAATGTATCGTATCTGTTACATCAATCTGCTCTGTTCAGTTGCCTGTCTCTTGGCCTTCTGCTTTCTTTTCCTTCAGACTACTTTTATTTTTTGCATCTCCGGCTAAGACGCCTTCATGAAGTGAAGCGCAAACACAGCAAACCCATTCTTCTTCGTCAGGCAGCGTCAGCTCCAGGTTGAAAGGGTACTGAAACACGCCTTCACTTTTTTAAAATGCTCAGTAATCAGAGCTGCTTTTGCACACCCTGGTGCGGCTCCATCCCAGAGCTGGGAAGGGGCTGCTGTGCTGCTGACCTGGGTGCGCAGCCCAGGGATCGCGCCGTGTTTGTTTGAGACTCAAGTGTCACCCTCTGCCGTGGCTTGGCATAAACGCTTTCCCGAACCTCTGCCCTCCCGTCGGCCTTCCAGGACTTGCCCCTCACACTGCACAAGGAGCCGCCCCGGTTCAGGGCTCTGAGTGCACCCTCCTGGCAGCGGCAGCGCCGCGTTTGCACCGAAAAAACTGTTCCAGACATGTCTCCTCCGTGCTGCCCTTGTCATCTGTTCATTCTTGCCTTAACAAAGGGCAATCACGCATCTGAAAAGACGCTTTACTGGAAAGGGCTGAACTTGTGAAATGTGCAGAAAAATGGGAGTACTTGATTTAAGCGCTCCAGACAGTGAGTTCATTTAAAAGCTAACAACCAGAAACACGAAATGCCACCTCTACCTCAGAATAATTGTTCCTTTTTACTGGTTTACTGTGGGAGAAAATCTTAGGGAGTCATTTATTAAAACAAGGCGTGTTATTGCCTTGTAATTATTATTTGACAACCTGAGGTCCTGTGATTAATAAATCATGTGCCGGCTTTTTGTGTGTATATAATCACATGCTCTATATTTATATGGACAGAGGGTTACAGAACGTTTACCTTTGTGCTTAGGACTGGCAGGAAGTTCTGTGCTATCGGGTCTCCTATCAAAGGCACCATGTGATATAATCCTTATCATGACCTTGCCAAGTTCCATCCTCAAAGCGATTCAATATTTTACATGCACGACTGCAGTGGGGAGGCCATTCCAGAACCATATTGTCAAGCGGCCGGTAACGATCTTCTTATCAAAATGTCTGATGCCTCCTTTTGATCATTTATTCTATACCAGCACTGCCCCTTAGCTCCGAGAGCTCTCCTCTCTTCCCTTCCCGGGAGTATTTATGCAGAGAAAACCTCATGCTTGCAGTATTTGCTTTGCAAAACGAAGTGAGATAGCCTCTCCTCAAGCTCACCCCAGCCTTCAGTGCAGCCTGGGCTGCACCTCTCAAGCTGCCTTCCAGGACTGCATTTCTCACTTCCTATTTCCACTGTTGACAGGTCAGTTACTTGCTGATCAGAGTGTGAACTGCCAGGGAGCTTGAAGGAAAGGCTTTGGTCATTTGTGCCTATGACCACCACTTTCTGCAGTCTACCTTTCTCTGTGTGATATTTCAAGCCTCCTTTCTCCTGAGGTTGCTTCTTATTTTCTGTCATCAGCAAATTCACCAGTTCTCTGGTAACATTAGTGCCAAGCTCATTTACAAAAGCACTTTGTCAGATCTCCAGAGTGATGCTTAACACTCCCCTGGTAACTGCCCTCCAGCCTGACAGCCCTGCTTGCTCTTACACCAGGTCTTTACGGGGTTTATACCTTGTGCAAAATCATCTCTCCCTTAAGAACTTTCCGCGTGGCACCGTATGAAATGTGCAATGAAAGTCCAGAGAGGTGAGATTCGCCCCATTTCCTTCACTAAGCAAATGGCTTGCAGCCTGCCTGACCCAAGAAAGATAAACGGGTTTGATAAACTCATTTCATCTCATGCCATTTACCTCCCTCTCTTTTGCTAGCCTTCCCTTCACCATTTTTTTCTGTCCTCATGCTATTAAGCTGAAACCTTCATGCCTCTTCTTGCCCAAATCAGTTCACTTCTTCTGTACAGGTTTGCTGTGCTCCTGTCCCTGACTGAGGGACCTGTTGAAGACATCGGGCCAGTTCTTCCAGAGCTCTGGCATGTGGATTAGCCCGTTCCTCTGCCTTCAGCGCAGGAAGCAGCCCTGAGATTTGCTCCTATCCTGGCCACAAACATTTCCATACCCCCATCCCATTATCCCTCACATCTGCAGCCACATGATTAACATCCTCAGCAAAAGTTAAAGCAAAGTATGAGTTCAGGTTTTGCACATACCCAGTGCATATTAACCTCTATCCCCGTATAATTCCTTCTTCCTCCTGTTTTCTTCAGCCATATGCAACAAGGAAAAGCTTTTCCCATTTTTTTATTAATGTCCTTTAAAAGACAAAACTCTGATTCCTTTTTGAGACATAGCTTTTATATCCAATCAGTTCTTTTGCTTTTTAAAATGATTCCTTGCAATGACTGTTCCTTCTAAGTAGCATTTCTGAGGTATAAATTCATTCAACTGCAGCATCTGTCTCCAAGCTTTTCCCCTTGCCTGGGTTTTATCTCCAGTCAAGTTAACCAGAGTTTTATCCCCTATCCCGGAGTCTCATCGCAGTGAAATTTAGACATGTAAATCCCCAAGGAAATGTAAATCTCCTAAGGAAAGCTGACTATATGGATTAATTCCTGTGATTTATTTAAATACGTCTCTTGGAACTCTGAAGCTGTATCAGTCACGCCTGCTTTCATAAATGGGATATAATATTTTGAACAGGGTACTGTTTATGACTAAAAAACCTGCAGCATCTCAAGTCTCCAAGAAAAAAATTGACCAAAGTAGATTTTCATTGTAGTTCTAGGGTAAAAATAAGTAGCTCTTTGGTGGAACAGAAGTAGTTAGTATTTTTAGAATTTTTTTTTTTTATCTTATGAATATAACTGTGCCAGTCAGTCATCTTTTGTGGTAAGAACTAACAAGGTGTTTTACCTCAGAGAGGTCAGGAGACTCAGCAAAGGTATTTTCCTGACCATTGAGGTCTAAATGTCTGCAAGCTTTTCTTCTCCCCATTTCACATCTGCTTTCTTCTCTACCTCTCCTCTCCCTCCTCCTGAACTTTCCTCCCAGAAAACAGGACACTGTCCCTAAGTCCTACCACTGGACTGAAGCCAGAGAAGTGTCAGCATACAAGGACTTGACATTTTCAGCTCTGTCGCTGCAAGGCACAAGGGTTTGGCACCCAGTGCCTCCCACAGCCCAGCCCGCTGCGCTGGCCAAAGAGCCCAACATCTCCTGATCTCCTGGCAGGTGTCTGAATGTGTATCCAGGCTCCTCGGCAGGATGGAGCACCTGGCCTTGGGGGAGCCAGTGCTCCTGCACCTTCACTGTAGCCAGAGCCAGTGGGAGAACAGCAGCCTGGCTGCGGTGCTGATAAAGGGAAAACCACCTCTGGTCCTCAGCAGTGTCCCCCAAGGTGTCAAGGTTGAATTGTCCCCAGTTGAGGAAGGTCCTCGTGGTTTTCCCACGTGCCAGGGGGCTGGAGGGATCTGGAGATGGGGCTGCGGTGGCCGTGCTCAGCCCGGGGGTGTCCCACCTTGCCCTCCAGGCCCTCCAGGTCGCTGGCTGAGCTCACCCACCCCACACCATGCCAAGACAAGCTGGACTGCAGCCTCGGGCACAGGAGATCCCAGGACAGCACCCTCGCTGTGCACAGGGCTCCTGGGAACGGAGCTTGGGCATGGTGGGTGCTGCTCCCAGCCAGGTGTCTCCAGGGCACTGCCCAGGCTGTGCTGCTGCTGCAGGTGGGCTCAGTGCATCCCCCACCTCTGCCCACCCCAAGGAGCTGGCCTGGCACTCTCTCTGCAGGAGAAGGTGGGGTGTGTCTTCTCGCTGGGGCATGAGCCACAGAGTCAGCACTTCGGGGCTGGGTTCCCACCTCTGACGCCGACTTACTGCATGACCTAAGGCAAGTCACTTAGCTGCTTTCCTGCGTTTCCTGACTCTGCTAAACGCCCGGGATAATAAGTAACTTTGTGAGAGTGCTACGAAGCTTTGAAATCTTTAGATGAAAAGGTGCTGCATAATTGCAAAGCATTTTTAATAATGCTAATCATTCGCTTCGTTCTGCATTGCCAGTCTCAGGCTGCGGCAGCCTCCAACAGGCAGCCAGGGAGCATCAGGCTTTGCTCGAGTGCAGCGTTTTCCTGAGTTTATTTCCGTTTTTACCCCATGCTGGTCCAAACAGGAATCTGAGCTCAGCCCAGAACCTGACAGAAAACTGCAAACTCAGAGCAGCGCCTGGGCCTTGCAGGCAGGAGCTTTCTGGAAAGCAGGGGTATCTGGGGGAAGGGATTTAAACAGCTGTGTTGACAGCGCAGACAATGGGGAATCTGATTCAGGCTGAGGGGGGCTACGTGAAAGGCGGCACGACGCTGAAATTAAAGCAACAGTCAGGAACAATGAGAGAGAAGAAAGGAGGATTACTTGGGTTGAAATGCTCCTGGTTCGGAAGCAGCCACGGCCACGCATCCCAGGAGATGCCTGGCTGGCACCAGCCTCCTCTGCATCCCAGAGAGCCTTTATCCTTTTAAATGCACTCTGCCAGGGTGCATCCTAGAGGCTTCTGGGGCAGAGTGCTTGAGTGTGAACGTTAATCCAGAGGATGACAAAGGCAGCGCTTTTGTGAAGCACTGCGGATAGAAAAAAAGTTATCTTCTTTAGTTAGGCCTGCAGAGCTCATGTTTAACCACAATATTATTTGGATTTGACTCGCTAAAATGACAGTAGCTAGTGATGCCTGCAGCTCACTGCAGTCCAATGCCTCTTCTTCCAAACAGAGGAGACAGTGCACTGCTGAAAACTCCAGTGATTTTATCACAATTTATGTGCTTTGGGGATTATATCCTAAAATCACAGCTCCTTGAAACAAGGGAACTTTAGCTTTCATTTATAAACAAAGTATGGCCCTAGCCCTCAAGGTTTTGTGGATGAAAGATTTGAAACCATGAAACTAGTGCAACCTAAAAGCTAAAAAACCTGGGAGGTGAATTAAGAGATCCTAAAGTTTGTGGGCTAATAAAAAAAAAAAGTTAAGAAAAGAAATAGTCGGCAAACTACTTTGCCTTGGGAAACGGGGCAGGGCTTGGGCTGACTCCTGGCTTTTTGGGACTTAGGGTTGCCAATATGCCTTTGAACTTTGCAGCCATTCATAAATCCTTACATAACAACAGCAGCCACAACGCACTGGAGCTCTAGAAATGCTGACGTGAGGAAAGTGGTGGGAAAAGATTGTTTTAGCAACATATGACAACTCACCTTGAAGCATTACCCAAAGCCTCAACAACGCATATCCTTTGGAAAAGGAGCATCTTTCTGCTCCAGGAACTCATTTCGCACTGTAGTAAACCTTTTGTAGGTAAAGAAGAATTCAAAGGCTCTACAAGATCACAGAAGGGCATTGAAAGAGGTTGAATACAGGACTCGGTCTCTTCCATTTCAGGAAAGTGATTCTTCTTTGTTTCAGTGGGTGGTCTTTGTCAAAAGCCTCCAGGACCAAATAAGAGCAAATGTGAGCTTCAAAACCCTCATAAGCATCCATCTGCTTTATCCTGTCTGCATCTTCAGGCTTGTTCACACAATCACAAGCAATCAAGACACCACAGTGGCTCTAGTTCAGGCACCAGCTGACCCACCCCAACTCCCTGCTCCTGTTGAGCCGACATCCTTAGACCACCTGCATGGTACTCTCAGCAAACAGAATTTATTTCCCATTTTGCCTGGCTGGCAAGAAGTGATTAATGAAAGTGAGCTCATGCCATTCCTCGCTATGGTGTGAACATGCCCCAAGTGTAGAGAGATGGAGCAGTTCCTGGAAGGAACATACCCAAACAATATTTCTGAGAGTCTTTTTTTAAGTCTTTGACCAGGCTGGCAGAGCCCGGCGCTTCCTCACACTCAAATCTGCTGCTGTTTTAAACAGGTATTTAACTTACCTTAGTGCTCAAGTAGCTTTCAATTCGACCAGACTCTCATAGCTGTTTTTAAGATCAGACCCCCCCCAGAGGAGGTTTGGGAAGATAAGTGCTGGTGGCTGAACTGCAGCAGCAGCTCGTGAATCAGCACCTGCTTCTGCAGGAAGAGAAAAGCAGAGGAGCATGTAACTCACAGCCTGTGAACATGCAGTCATAGGGATATCAGCCTGCTGATATCTTGGAGGACTATTATCTAGCATATCCATCCTGCCTGCCTCAGTTAATCTTTCTCAATTGGAACCAGGCACTGGAATAGCTCAGCTGGAGTGGTGCTGATCCCCATTAGCATCAGGACAGACTTGGGCTGCTCTTGCTGTGGTTCTCAGCGTTCTTTCTTCTCACTCTGCTATTGGGCACACCTGTTTGAGGTCTCCCTTCTTTCCAGAGACCCTGCAGATCACAGCAAGGGCCCTGGGGGACACCAGTCCCCGTGAATGCCTTGGTGCAGCCATGTCTTGGCAAGCTTGTCACCACAGCTTCCACCTACAGACGGTGTTGTGGGAGGTGACAGTGAACAGACAGATAGCAGGTCGATAAGCAGGTTAGAAACTCAACTTGGGCACACCAGAACAACTTCACTTGTGATTGTAATGGTGAAGCACGTCCCACTGCCAGCTGCTCAGTGCTAAAGTCCATGCAAGGCAGCACAAGCCTTGCTCATGCACACACATGCACACCCACCCTCCAACCTGCCCACGCCTGGGGAGCCAGAACCTCTACAGTGCACTAATAGTGCTGCTGTGAAACTGGTTTTTACATCTCAGCAGTGACACAGGCAAAATTCTCCTAGTTCTCCACCACAGGTGTGCAAAAAAACACAGTGTGGCTACTACACCCCGTGAGATCAAGGTGAAAATGTGCTGCCAAGAACTCGTTGCTATCTGCCAAAGATAAACCAGCTGCAATGCAAAAGCAGCCCAGCCAGAGAAGAAACCCACAAACAAAATAGGCTTCCTGTGTTCTCTAAAGACACCACAGCAGTGTTTAAGGAAGGTGGAACTAATATGTGTGTCCTCAAACAAGGCTCAGGAACAAGGGGAGGACAGCTTTTAAACAAGAGCCTTTGTTTCCAAGGCACAGGGAAGAAATTAGGCTGAGAAAGCTGCCTCCTGACCCAGGGCTGTGCTGCTGATACTTACTGTGTTACCTTGAGGAATAGTGTCCAAGACTCTGCCTGGCAATTATTAAAACATTTAATAGGCTGAATTCAGCATGCCCTACACAGCTTTCTAGTTCACAAAAAGCTTTTGGATGTGCCCACTCATTCAGATGATCCACTTAATTAAAAATTGATGCATGCTCCTATTTCAGTTTAAAGGAAGCTAGTTCAGGTAGCTGAGTGCTGCTCCTGATAGACAGCCCTTTAACCAGAGCAGGCCTGATGTGAACCCTGGCTGCTGGCTTTGGGCATCTGATTAGAAATCTCACCCTGCAGAAGGCTGATGCAATTGTGTGCAGATCAGCTCCAAGAAAACCGTCTTCACAGTGTGGAAGATGAATCCTGGTGGCCCCACTGCTCCCCTGCCTGCTCCCACACCCCCGTGACACCAACCAGGGCGCTACTGACCCCCATGTTGGCAGTAAAAGGGGGCAGGGAGGAAGGAATAAATGCAAGCTACTTCTGCTTCTTCATTTCTGCATCTGGGGAGTGAGGTTCCCATGGTGCCATGAGTATGTCAGGTTCATTCAAGGCTGTTCCATGAAGAACACAACTCTGCTGAAGGCAAAGAAAGGGGAGGCAGGGCATGGCAGGGGAGCTGGGAAGGATTGCTGACCACCAGGTCAGGAAGTCCAGCTCAGGCCCTGCAATGACAATCACAGAATCACTCAGAGTATTCTGAGTTGGAAGGCATCCACACGGATCATCGCGTCCAGCTCATGGACAACCCCAAAATTCACACCATGTGCTGTTTGTCTAAATGCTTCTTGACCTTTGTAAGGCTTGGTGCTGTGACCAATTCCCTGGGGAGCCTGTTCCAGAGCCCAGCCACCCTCTGGCTGAGGAACCTTTTCCTAATATCCAACCTAAACTTCCCTGACACAACCTCAGGGCATCTTTGTGGGTGTTTCTTCTGTATTTCACTGCTGAACTACCCAGTTCCACTAAGATGTTTTAGGGAGAATCCCTTTCTCTTGTTGAGTTCCTCTCTTGTCCCCAACCAGGGGAACTTTCCCTGCAGAGACAGATACCACGTGCTCCCAAGACCTCGTGTTACACATTGCACTGGTGAGCGAAGCACATGAGGAGAGCTCGACCTATTGACACAGATCTGTGGAGGCTGGTGGAGTTGAATGTAGGAAAGTAAGCCAAGGCAAACCTGTTCTCTGGGGCTGCCCTTGCTGCCACCTGCACAAACACAGCAGAGTCCCAGGCACTGGAAAAGCAGGAGGGGTGAGGCTGCTCCACACAGCGCCTGCCAGCCCTGCTGATGCGCCAGGGCAGAGCCTCCCAGCCAAGCCCCACAGAGCCTGGCCCAAAGCAGGCAGCACCATCCCCAGCTCCCTGTCCTCCCTCCTGGTCAGCTTCCCACAGAGGGCTCCTGTTTTGGGACAGCCTTGACCTACTCTGGGGGCAGGCTGGACAGCCCTGCTGTTTTACAGCCTGGCTGTCCACGTGAGGTCAGTCACAGCCTTGTGTCAAAAGGTCAAGCTGATGTTTTGTTCACCTGTGAAGTTTTCCAGACCTGAGTTCCCCTTTCCACCAAGAATAGTAAGCGTGATTAAACCTGGACTTGAAACATTGCGTTTGAACACCAGAGTTTGGATTTTTTTTTTTTTCTTCAGTTATGGATATATGATTTCATTTGCCTGATTGCTAGAGCGAGAAATTCACAGCTCCAATGAGATGGTATCACACGAACAAAGATTTCAGTACATCCAGGACAGGAGAACTGAAACCATTTGTGCTTAAAATATACAACACGTGTGCCTCACCTGCAAAACAGTTACTTTAAAGACACTGATTTAACGAGGTGAAGAGTCAGAAAGCTCCCAGCCTTTCTGCCCATTTCCTCAGCCATTCAGTGGAGCAGACAGGACCCATTTCCCTCCCAGAGACGGGGGTGGGAGGTGTAGCTCACGCTTTGACAGTGCCCCGTGCTCTGCCTTGCACATGGACCAGATATTGCCTCGTCTCAGTTTTCCTCCCAGTGTTTTCCACTGAATGAATTCATCAAATCTGGTGGTAAAGTCTCCCCTCAGCTTTTGTCCTCATTGCATTTTTAAAATATTGAGTACAAGAATGTCTTGATGTCAGCCTGGCTGAGGCCGAGTATTCCCTGCCAGGAGCTCCGGTCGGTGGCAGTGGTGCTGAGCCAGGAGAAGGCCAGAGTGGGAAAGGGGTGGCACTGGGGAGGACTCTGCTGGAAAGAAGAAAAATCAGGAAAGGCAGAGGGAGAGCACAAGGGAAACAGAATAATTGGGCATACTTAAGGGACTTAGGTTGAGATGACATGGAGAAAGCTCCTGGCTGGGGAAGATTTTATGTGATGCTTTCAGAAGGCTGAGAAGACAATCTAGATGGAGACAGCAAAAAGCCCGTGGGAACAGACAGGTTGCCCGGTTCATTTGGAAGTAAAGAGAAAAAGGGAGGTAAGGACATATCTAGAGGGACAGGAGTGGGTAATAACAATTAATAATAATTATAGAGTGAACTGCTGAGATGTGCTCACTTCGACTTCAGCACCAGCTGGTGGCAATCACCCACAATCTGTAGAGCGGGAGCTCCCTGGCAAGAACCACGAACCACAACTTGTAAAAATTATGTTTAAAAGCAAACCTTTTGTGCTCCTGCTTCATTCTTACTCTTTAAACTATCTTTTATTCATTTTGATATTTAATAGATCCCCTGGGAAGCTAGAAGCATGTTGTTTCTGGGACAATTGCCCACCAATGTATATGCTTTATAATTCTCTTTATTAAAATCTTTCTTCTTAAGAAACACAAATTGAAACACTTTGCAATCAGTTACACAGATCAGTTAATATTGGTGACAGTTCCTACATAATTAAACAAGTACTAACAAATTTCAACTGTTTACAAACCAAAACTTAAATTAACAAAATTATATAAGCTCAATAAATAGTACATCTGGTCCAGTTCAAGTAAAATTCAACAAATCACAGCCTGAATCCTTAGAGACTAGGAAAAAAAACCCTGAATATAACCAGCCTAACACTAATTTAGTGTTAAAGCCAATGTGAAACTTTGTCTGATCTATTGGGGCAAATGTTTAATTATTTCATTTCTTTCTTCAAAGAAAGTAGATTGCAGATTGACATTAAAGACTATTTGAGATCAATACAGATTTCACACAGATTAAAAACATAGTCCCTATTATAAAAGTGCAATCTTTGGTTGAGATGTATTGAAATGGTTTTGATATATTAAGGAAGCTTCTTTATAAATATCAGTATTTGTTTTGCTAGACCTGAGCCTGCTTTGTGCTATATATATATATTTTATATATAAATAAACGGCGTGGATTATAGTGATGATGAATTATGCCAACTAAAAAAGTCAAGATTTTAAATATAATAAACCAAAACAACACATTTTTACACAAGCTGAGGAAGGTAAGGGGCTGCCTACAGCAGAATTCTTCCTCAGCAGAATAGGTAGTAGAGAGAAGTTGAGGAGTGCCTGTCAGCATTGCATGATGGCCTGTTGGAGAGGGAAAGAGATTATCTGAGTTCTCAAAGCTCTTTGGGCTGAAAACTGATTGTGGGCATCATTAGCTAACTGAGACTTGGGATTGCTTTCAACTGTTGAGCTTTAGGGGAGAAAGGACCTTCTCAGAAGGGGAAGTGCCCATTTGGCTGTTCCCAGGATTTTGCAGATTGCTGTTTTGTCAGGACAGAGCCCAAAAGGATGGGGTGTCCAAACCACCTCTACAAAGGTCTGGCTCTGATCACGTCTGCAGGGCTGGGCCCTGCACCTGCACTGCTCACCTGAGTCATCTCTCTCCAGAAGAGGAAACTGCACAGGGCAGAGATGCCATCTAGAGCCACCTCCTGCCCTGGTGGCAAGCAAGGGCCTGTAACTGTGACCCAAAGGAGGCAGCTGGAGCCAGTGCATTTCCTGCTGAGCCTCGGTCAAGACTCCACCTCTGGAGAATGAAACTTAAATGGCTGGGGGCCGAAGGATACCAAGACCCACAGCATCAAGAAAGGATTTTGCATTCCTAATGCAACTGTCTAGGGGGAAAAAAAGGAGGTTAAATGCAAGCTGTGAATAAAGGGAGTGAAGCTGGTTCAGAACCAGAGGAGGGGGAAAGTAGTTTGAATCACCTCCTGTAAATCCAAACATAAGCCCCTGGGTAAACACTCATTTTAATTATTCTTCTGCTGCCAGTCAAAATCTCATGGTTACCTGTTGCTTTCCCTGCCTGCCTGTATCCACCTGTTGTCTGTTTTCAGAAAGTGTGATTTAAAGCTCTTTGGCCTGGGAAAGTCTTTGTTGTGGATTTGTGCCTTGCCTATAATAAAGGCAATGGACCTGTAGCTTTTGCTGCACTACAAATAAAGAATAATAACAGTGATACTTTTCTCATTTGAGGTTACCTGGGGATAAAGTTGCTGGAGGCATATGACTTTGATATACAGTCAGCTATGTCTCACATCCAATTAAGCTTAACCACATGGTCTAACAAGCTCCCATTAGGCTGGTGAGAGCCCCAGTTTGATAGCAGGGTTAGCTTCAAAGATTTGATGCTTGCATTTGTAGTGATTTCCTTCCCTTGTGTTCAGTTTGTGCTGAAGGGCATGAAGGAAACTTCATATTCAGATGATATATGACCAGCTAGAGAGCTGCACTTTAGAAGACAATTGCACAATCTTTACTGCCATTTTCATCATCTTACAGCCTGCAATACAAGCTTTTGTCCTAACAGCCCTGTGCTCAAGTTTCACTGCAATGTGAAAAACAAACAGTCAAAGGAAAACCCAGCCCTTGAAGGAAAAATACCTGGTTTGCAATATTGATGGTTTTTTTTCTTCTCCATAGAGAAAGAAATAGAAAAAAAAAAATACCAAAAACCAACACCCCCCCCCAAAAAAAAAAAAAAAAACACAAAATAACCCAAAACAAAACCCTTACAAACAACAAACAAAATTTCAAAAAAACCCACTATAATAAAAAAATCCCCCCAAAACTAGTTGTTTTAAATGACAGATGGACACAAGTCTTAACATACTTCAAGCCTAGACAAAGGAGGATTTAGGCTGTAATGTTTTTCATTTCCCCTTGTCATTTGGTAGGCTCTGCCTGAATGTGGGATGCAAAGAATCCCTCAACTTGCAAGAAGCAGGAATTCCAACTATGAAATCTGAACCTACCTCTGGTAAAAATGAGTGGAAAACACGGGCCATGGAATGGAACAGGGCTTCAGGCAACACCACCAGGCACCTCTGAGAGACACTGCCTGGCTACACGGTACTTCAGAGAACGAGCACAGCTGCTGGCACAAGACATAATGGAACAAAAACTTTGATGGAAGCAGTTTTGACAATTTAGCCACTTTGCAATATTGTGCAACATCCCTGTCCTTCTCAGGGATAGCTAGAACCTTCTGGGAAACTCTTTCCTCTGCACAACATCTAAATGGGACATCCAGTCCCGGCAATTTTTACGGAACATACTGTGATGAATATTAGAGTCAAGCAAAGAATGGAAATGCCTGCAAATCCCCATCTGCCCAGATTGCACGGGGCATTTTATAAACTTTGGGATCAATCCTGGCAATGGTTTGCATGCGTATTCACTTTAATACACAAAGCCCTATTGAAATGAACCAGAAACTTGTACAGTGCATTTCAAAGGGGCTTTGCAAAATACTAAGCAACAACTGTGCAGAAACAATAGGTTATAATAATGCCAGAGCTGCTGGTGCATCCTGTGTTCTCAGTGCAGTGCTCCGTGAGCCATCAGTTGTTGTATTCACCTTTAAAAATTCAGGGAAATAAAATACAAAAACAATATTAGAAATCTGGCGTCTTTCCATAAAAACCAGGAAAATTCATCATTGCCAAGCTGAGGAAAAGCAAGCTTTAAAGAAAACAAAAAGACCCCAAAAGCAAGGATCTTGAATAAAAATGTCTAAAAGAGACATGGTCCAAACATGTGGCACTTTAAAAAGCCTCTCATGAGAGTTTCAAGTCTGTAAGACTCAAAGTTGGCACCCTTTAGAATTATCAAAAAGAAGAGTTTCAAACACAACGGTCCCTGGAGAATACCCTGACCACACCATGGAAAATGCTGAAACCAGAGCAGGCTGGCTGTCAGCACGTGCATTTGGACTGCTCTTGCTGTGCTGGCTTCAGGCTGTGAGGTCCCTGGGACAGACTGTGGCTCCCCCGGAATCGGCACAACACCGGCAGTGTACAGTCAGTGCTTGACAACACAAACGCTTTGTCATTTCACCAAGCTCTAAGACATGGAGGTGGGTGCTGATGGGGTTTACGTTATGCCATCTACTCACTAGTTTTAGCAAAAATGGCTTTAGATATCCTATGCAAATCCTACTTCTCACTGGGGCAATGAGTGAAATGGCTGAAGATATTTTAAGCAACATTAAAGCCTATAAATAGTCACATCTCCTTTCCTTCCAGCGTCCACTGGAGGATGCTGAGTGCTTCTAAGTACTCCACCTGACCTGACGTGTTACATCAGAACTAAAACTTTAAGAATCCCTGAGAATTCTGATTTAATCTAGGAAACCACTCCCAGCACGCAGAGTGTGAGAAAGAATTGCTCCACTTCTAACAGATATGCCAGCATTGCTTCACCGTGGGAAACAGTTTCAGGCATTTTGGTTTTTAATGGCACTCTGGGCATAGATGCATGGAACATGCTTTTTATTTCCCCTCCTCTGTACAGTGCAAATTGACAGCTATATTGTAGAAATTAAAAAAAAAAAAAAAAAGTATCAACATTCACTCATTACAGCTCTTCCAGTTCATCTGCATCATAGCTTTTTCTTTGCAAAGTGAGGAACCATGCCAGTGTCATCCTGAGGCAGAGGGCTGCCTTCTTCCTTCATTTTCAGGCTCTCTTCTGCAAGCTGGGATAGATACTTCTGCAATCATATAAAAAAAAAAAAAAACCCAAAGCGTTGTTACCAAAATTGAAAATGTTCAACATGGGATTCTTTATGCCTCTTCAGAGCTCTAACTCTTCCAGCATCTCAAAAGGAAAAAAAGCACACAGAAGCCCCATTTTGGTGAAAACTCAAGCCAGGAAATATGTCTGCATCAGGCAAATTACATGAATACATGTGGAGCCTCAGAAGTTCAGAGGTTTACTGTGCCATGGGGGGAACTAGTGACAGAACCAGGACTCCACTCCCCATCACTCTGTGCAACCAGAACTCATCTTTTTTTTCTACTCCCCTGTGCTACAGGGCAGGAACTAACTCCACTGAGTCAACTGAATTCTGTTGGAAAGTACTGGTGTGTCAAAACATACATGTAATTTCAGTCTCTATTTAAAGTTTATATACTATATTTTCAGCACATCCAGTTTAGAAATACACCTTTTGTAAGAGAACATTTTGTTTTAAGGGAATAATCACACTCAGGAATAATTAACACAATTCAGCATTTTGGTTAGAGTATTTACCTTCATTGTGTTTCTCTAAGATAAAGCCTTTCACTGCTTTGGGTACTCAGTGAGATTTAAAAGAACAGACATGGCCAGTGAGGCTTTCAGCCTTTTGGCAGAGCTCTTAGTTGGCAGGGCTGCACACAAAATGGATGATGAATGGGTATGGGTCTCAAAATAGTGCTCAAACTATTTATTCAAGGTCAGCAGACATAGAAATGGATGGAAAGAAGCTGCTTCAGCAGCTAGTGCAATGACTAGATAGTGTGAGAAATTCCCATGTAATAATGTAGAGGTATTCTTATTAATGACCTACACACCACATGCATCACACACAAGAATAACTGACCTATACATTACTTGGATCATAAAACTCATTTTCTAGCTATTTATTCATTTTGATTTATTTTGAAGATCCTTTCACATCACTGCAAAATTTTCTCTACTTGCAGGATTTCTCCAGAGTACAGTTTACTCTTTGGCATCCATGGGGAAGAGATTAAATGGATGTAAAAATACTGAGGGCTGTGCTAGAATTGCCACATTCTCTCAGGTAAATGCAAGTTTTGAATATAAGAGGTTCATCTGAAAGGGACTCAGCAATGGTAATGGTAATGAGTGGAGATACCTGTGACAAAGAGACGACTGCACCCTTGTTACTCTGAATAGAGAGACTGGGCTGTGGAAATGACACAGCTCTGTCTGCATCTCTGGGTGCAAAATTCCACATGGCAAAAAGCCAGAGTAAATGTTACCGTGCTATACAGAGATATAGGGACCATGAAAGCTGGGAGACGTGTTCTGTACACTGTGAACGGTGATAAATCACTAACACTTCTCCCTGGATCAGATAACCCAAGCTTTTGAGGCTTTTAAAGAGCGTTGACCAAAATAAGACTGAGTTTTATCCACTACCTTTAGCTGACGTTGCCAGCTATCATGAGTACCACAAACATCAGATTTTAAGTTTGCAGATTCAGATTAATGTATAGGAAAATGGCAGTCAAGCAAAATATGTGTGTGGTTTTTTTCATTTAAATACAAGTTTTGACAAATACTGCATAAACCAGGATGAAATACTGCACTGAGTTGTCAAGGTAGCTTCCATCAGATGAATGGTGACAGCTTTCTGTAGCTGGAGGAAGTGGAAGAAGGGATGGCAAAAATATGGATTTTTTGGGCATGGGAATTGCAGTGTGTCTCTAAATATAAATATCACCTGGGAAAATAATTTATTATGATGAAGAGAATCAAAAATTACAAAAGGTCTGTGAAGCTGACAAAGAAACAACTGATTTTTTTTTCTTTTTTTTTTTTTAAAATCAGTGACTGATGTCAAACAAGGGGCATCATAGTTAGATGAAGCTGATTATCTGGTATCATATAAACAAGGCTTTTGGAAGAAAATTGGCAAACAAACTGTTCCCTTTCACATTCAAATTCAAACACTGAATGTATATTTTGGATGTGGCTCAAGGAGATCACATGAGAAACAACAAGTAGCAAATCAGCTATAAAAGAATCAAAGCCGTGACACAATTTGGGACACGGTTGTTGTCACTGGATGATGGCATTTGGCATTCAGAAAGGAGAACAGGAACACTGCAGCAGCACTCCCATAGCTCTACTACAGTCAGAGTCCCTAGTTCCTATATTATGGATACACTCATTAACACAGGAGAAGACTCATATTCCTTGCAGAACTCATAAATGAGCATTATGGCAGCTAAAAGGGTTCTAACAACACAGAACAGCGATCTGAAATTTGCTAAGTTTCCACTTGAGCAGGCAAAAGTTGGACGAGACATTTACTTCCTGTATTTAGTAAGATAAGAGGTATGACTTGACAGAACAGCCTGTTTTTATTACTGCATTTGGCAGATTTAATTTTAACAGCTTTTATAGTCTTTGTTCTTTTATCTCAAGTCAGTGTTAGATATTCACCACAGTACTCATGGGAAATGTCTTGATAGGGAGAAAAAGGTTATTTTCACAGCAAGTCAGTCTTAGCTGGGCCTGTTTCTTATGACTTTAACAAAATAAGTTAAGGAAAAAAAAAATCCTCTTCTTCCCATGAAATCAGTTTCCAGGCTCAGGAGCAAGAGTTGCAATCTTTCTTTGATATGAGTTTCTTGGGGGCAGACTTGCATGGGATACACAGCCTGCACCGAATAGTGTCCCCTCTGGTGAATCCCTCTGGAGTTTTTTGTATGAAGGAAAAAAAGGAATGCAAACTGGCACCTGTTTTTCAAGCTTGCACTTGGAGGGTCCATTATGAGCAAGCATGAGAGCTCTGTAGGAAGCCATGGACGCCAGAGGCTTTTGTATGATTACAGCTGTGGAACTTCAGGGAAGCCAAGAAGAAAATTCTCCCAGAGAAATTACTTGACTGTGAGTGTCACTAGAAGAGTCGATGCCTACTAACCAGCTAAGGAAAGAGAGCCATTACTTGAGCAGAAGCAGTTACCACATTTACTGTGGGCAGAGGGAGAGAAAGAAGGAGCAGCTCTGCTTTGCTCTGCCACGACTTTTGCCGAGAATGCCAGCACACAAGCGTGTGTGTAGCGTGCACACCTGGCTCACGATCAGGGACTGAGGGTGTGAGCCAAGACCATCTCCTGTGAGTAGTCCTGAGCATGGGACAGGTAATGCTCAGGCTGTCGTGATTCTACCGATGGTGCATCTCAAAAGCGCCAGAGGCAGGCAGATCTTTGACTGAACTGCAGGCACATGTGGCCTCCGTGTGCTGTTACCAACTGCTGACATGTTTTTGTTACGTTCTTATGGAGCAATAAGCACTGACATGCTCCCGCATATCCTGGTGGAAATTACTCAGCAGTGGTGCTGCACACAGGGAGGGGATTTCAGCGGGTCACAGGAAATGCCTGACGGAGCCCGCCTGTCACAGAGAGCTGCGAGCTGAAACACGCTGAGAAACCCACTTGAACACAGAAATGGGTCTGGCTACATTAGCAAACAAATGCCATGTTTAATGCTCCTGACATGAAGATGTACTAAAGGCTGCTGCTGGGGTCACTCAGAAACATCTGGGACCCTCCGAAGCAAGGAACTAAAGATCTGAGTTGCATGCTGTGCTAGTGACAAGGACCAAATGCAGATGAGAAGATCAAATTATCACTTGGCCTCATTTTATGTAGGATCCAGAAGTTGATTGCTTAAATCAACTTGAAACAACTTTTAGAAAAATTTGTTTACCTGAATTTCACTTCATCTGAATTCTGTCCACACAATAAAAAGTAATTTTTAATTGCATCATCCACTTTGCACACAAACCACCCCATGAGCTTGTTGTTCGGTAGCTTCAGGTATGTGTTTACCTGGAGATTTTTGTAGTGAACAGTACTCCTGCAGTGACTTGTCTTTGCTGTCTCTTCATTTGTATAGAACAGTCCACAGAGCTTGCAGTAAAACCCAGTTCTAGGCACCACAAATTCCACACCTGTTGAGAAATTCTGAATTACATTAAAATGTCAGTTGAAATCCTACCCCTTCCATAATAAACTGATTTTCAAAGAAAACAAGTGCTATTTAGTTAAATATTAGGAATAGTTAAGACTGAATCCTGGATTCACTTCTCTGATTTCCCTAATTTTGCAATATTGAGCTGCACTTTAAAATTCTGTGCATTGAAAACACACCTTTTCTCTTCTCTCTTAGATATACAAACTTTAAAATCTACCTTCTCATAATATTGACTGGAAACTTCACTCTGTAACCTCAAGGGCTAGAAAAGCAATAATCCTTTTTAGCAGTAAATTCATGTTTAAGTTACACAGATTGCTTTTGAGGATGTACTTCTTCCAGGTGTTTTGCTTATAATCAGTATTTACACAGTAAAACCAGTACTTATACTTTTATGTCAAAGACTTTTAAATTACTAATTTTTTTTTTCATATGTATTTCCTATATAGTCCAAATGAACTTATTTCATCTCTTCAGCTACCTTTTGCCATTCATTCAGAATGAATTAGCAGTGATCTGGAATCAAAAGCCTGTTTCTTTCACCAGCTACCCGTCTGTCCTATACCCTGTTCCTTCTCTCCTCTCATCTGCTCTGAAAAAATAAATATAGCAAGTAGCCTTAAAGTGACATCTTGTTGTAAGCCCTGGGTACTGCAGTGGGCGGCCCAACGTACCCAGGGGAATGCTGAGCTCGGTGAAGACGTCCTCTTGTTCCCAGCCTGCTGCAGAGGGCCTTTGTTTCGACTCTACCTCCGGGTATTCCAGAGACCTCATTTCCAAGTACCTAGAATTTGCTTAACAAATGAATAAATGTATTGAATGAAAACAGTTTGTTAAAGAGACATTTGTAAACTTCTTGGGAACACTTTCTGGGTGGATCTATAAAGGAAATAAAAATTAGGAAAAAAATGTTTTTCCATTCAAATCAGAGGCCTGTTTAATGCAACTCCAACAGCTGTGCTGTGGTGCACAGTCACTCCAATTTCTCCCAGTAGACCATCTTTCTATTTCGAATTTAGTGTTATGTTTGGAGGGATTTCTGTATTTTAATCTCTAAATAGAGCTATGATATGGTGTGGCCTGACTGCAGCTTTGTAACCACATATCTTAGTGCATGGCCAGTGGTGCAGCTGGGCTGACACAGGGGCTGCTGAGCTGGTGGGGGCAGCAGGACCCGATGAACACAGTTCCCCAAACCTGCCTTTTGTAGGATCCCTGCATTGGCATCTTCTCCCTGGAGCCACTCTTCTCCCATCCTCACCTCTCCAAGGGATAGTTCCTGCTCCCAGCCACTAAAAGATTTTGGTTTCTGAATTGCAGGGATGGGAGGGTTGGTCCCTGCTGGCTGATATTAATGGACACAGCGGGAGATTCGAGATGTGGAAACACTGTATTGATTTGCTGAGGCAGATATAGCCAGTCAAAAGAACAGGTGCTGTACCTCCCCATGATTTCTATCATATTAATTACTTATATTTTAAAATAGAGAATTTGCTGAATCACAGAATTGCAGATAAAGTGGTCTGATTCCTCTTCTTCAGTCCTTACATCAAAGAACTACCTCACTTACCCTGACAAAATTCCTATTGCATTGCAAATTTTGCCTAGATAAGGGATATATTTTCTTATAAAACAAACATATTTTGCCCAAACCAAACCCTTCCTGTCTTTCAAGTCTGTACTTCAAAGATCTGCAGTTTCTGGCTATGAGAATGAATTTTTCTTCACTTTTAAATAAGTCTATTGCCTGATTTAAAATAAAATAATATAAAACCCTAACTGGTTGGTTTTCAAATTAACTTTAAACCTATCCCAGGATTCCAATACTGCAGCAGAGAACCTGGAAAAGCCTCAGTAACCTGGTAAGCTTTTCTTAAGACACCCTTTGCAGAAACTTAAGTCCCACTTAAGTTGATTTCTGTGCTTCTGAGCTGGCAGCTGCATTTGTAGAGAGCCTAGAGGGCCTGAACTGCAGATCCCAGATAACAAGTCCATGTCAGAAGCCTGGGAAGCATGAGAGGCCCTGGAGCTTCCAGGCTCCCTGCTGACAAGCTGGAAGCTGAGATGCTGGAAATACTAGTAAATATGCTCTTGAGACACCCAACTCTTTCATCAGCTGGCTGCCCAGCAAGCCCAGGAGAGCCAACTTTGCCATGCCCAGTCCTATGGCAATGTTATCTCCAAATATGCAAAGTCTGGCAAGGTGTCTTCAGGCCAGCCACTTAAGTATTAAAAACCAATGAGTTTCAAATCTCTCCTGGAGGAAGAATTCAGCTCAAAATCAGATGTTCACATGAAATGTTTCAGCGTTGCCCCCTCAAAAATATTCCATCAGCTTCTTTTCACAAAACTTTGTCCGTCACATGGGCTCTGGCAGCAATTAAAAAAGAGCATTTCTGACCAACATACTCAGTGATGTTTTTCCACGTCATCTCACTATGCACAGCCCATTTGCTCAAGTATCATTTGACAAGGAACTGAACTATCAGACCCTCAAGTTACCTCTTTTTCTGACAGGTAAAATAAAAATAGGTAGCTATGATTACATTTTATTGACATTATCTCACAGCACATCCTATCAGTTATATTAAAGGCAGCATGCAGTAGATAACAGGACACGATAAGGCAAGTCCTGGAAAAAGGCATGTATTGGCATGAACAGGGACTGAGAAGTAACAATCTATGCGTGATATCCACGTTAATAATGCTTCAGTACAGTGTGTAAGAATACCCACCTTGTCCAGGAGCCAGCCAGACATTACAGATACTTTTCTGTTGACCTTCAGGGACTGTCACTCATTTCATTGACAATTCAAAATAAATTTAGCAAGGCACTGAAAGACTTCAGCTAAACTCATGTGAACCTTGACACGACAATTATAGCAGCTTATGCCTTTCAGAAAGCTTGCAAGCTGCTTATCATATTTCCTTTACACTATTCATCTAAGAGGCTCTAATGGTTTAGCTTGGCCAAAGGCACTGGGGTTCTTTTACTAAGCTGCTCCAAGGACAAGCCTTGATACTATTAACAACACTTATTCTCGTTAGCAATAAATTTCAGTCTACCCTCAGAGAAAACATGCAAGGCTCTCTGCAGGCTGAAGGGAAAAAAAAGCAGTAGTTACCCTTGGCCTCTGGACACTCTTGGCTTCCATGTCTTGTTTCTTCACTAGCGTTTTTAATGAGCGTTTCCGTAACTTCTCTGCTCTCAGCTCCTTGTGATCCCATCTGTTTGTAATCATCTATAAATGTATCATGGAGCTGGAGAGTCTCTTCTTTCAGATGAACAGAAGGTATATGGTGATCTTCAGGCTCTAAATGAGTGTCAGAGCTCTTATCAATTTTTCCTTCCTTCTGCTGGCAATCAGACTCCTTAGAAGATTGGTCTTCTTTCAATTCCTCTGGCTTCTGTTCAGCGTCCAGATTTAGGCTTGATGCTTCAGTTACAGCATCATCATTATCATCATCCTCATCATCTTCCTGACAGCCACTAGAAGCTGCACTGCCCTTTGCTGTTCTGAAGTTTGTTTCTAAAGCTTTATGAGCAAACTTGTCTTCACTCCTGGTTAAGTGGCTGTGATCGTTTTTCAGTTCTAACACGGTTGACATACAGGGGCACATTTCTGAAGTAGCTTTATTTTTTTGATCAACTGGGACTATTTCTTCAAGCTCAGTTATATCAGGCTCCATAATTAAATCATCTTCTCCCACTTCATCTACTGTCACTAATTCCTCCATGTTAGCAGGATACCAGGTCTCACCTTCTATTTCACTTCCACTCTCCCAGTCTCGGTCCTGCCACAAAGATGTAAAACATTGGAGAGATTGGTGATTATAGATCATCACTGTTAAGAAATGGGCCCTGAAACCAGGAAGAACCTTGATACGGCCATGCCTAACTCCTCTTGTGTTTTAGTTTCAAAGAGTGATATGCCTTGATGTTGTGATTTTAAACCTTATGCACAAGAACAAAAAATCTCCATTGAATTATCACATAAACTCCCCTTTGTGAAGATTCTGTAACTGCATTGGGGATTGTGGTCTCTCCAGCCCCCTGCTTCTTGCTTTTCTGTAAGCAGTAGAGCAAGGCACAGTGTGCTAGATTTTTTTATGCAGTTGATGCTACTGTGTGATCCCCTTCCTCTGCCCCCATCTCAGTGCAATGAAAATATACTGAACGCGATTCGAGCCACTGTGGCTTTCACTTTGCTGGACCAGGTCCTTCACATTCATGGTGACTGAGAAAGCATGGTTTCCTTCTGCAGTCATTGCCTTCCACCAGCAAGATCTCTCTGCCAGGGACTGTGCTAGGAGCCACTGGCCTAAACCTTAGGAAAAAGCAGGTTTACAGTTACACTCCAAGGTACATGTTCTGAAATACCTCATACATGCAGTTACAGACTTACAGGACTCAGGCACTAATACTAGACTTGAGAAGTCTTAGAATTAAAAGGTATATCTTACTTTTAAGACACACTTGCATCCTAGATTTCAACTCCCAGACTCCTTGTGTACACATAATCTATTAATAATCTGTATTCTCCTCCTGTTTGGCCATTCCCACACTTCCCCTCCTAGAATCCTAAAACAGCAAGAAAACTCTGTGAGCTGGCACTGCTCGTGCCAGGGGATCAGTTTTCTGCAGCAACAGATATCAATATCTCCCATATTTGACCATCAACCCATGACCCTACAGATATGAAGCTGGAGGAATTCCAGGGACATTGCTCTCCCTGACTGCAATACAGCAGTAGGGGTGCTGTAAAGGCATTATTTAATTAAAACCAGAAACCATCAGGAGACAGCTATCTATAGCTCATAAGGCAAATATTCTAAAAAGTATTTATCATAGTCCCCTCTTTCCCCACTAACTGACCACATCTCCTATTTTTGGGCACGGTTTGTGAAGTCACCCAGTTCACTTGGGCATACATTCCTTACAGCTGCCACTGCCAAGCGCTATGTATGTGAAGCAATGTACATGGGCAAAGAGTAACTAAAAAAAGACTTCTGGAGACTTCAGGAAAAGATGTCCCTTGAAGCAGAGGTAAAGATAAGCCAAGTTAATTTAGACAAACTCCTTCTCCAACCCTTTTATGTGTTTTTTCATGAGTGGTTAATATTTCATTTGGGAGAACATGCTACCAAACCTGAGGTTTCAACCATTTTCTCCAAGAAGCTACACCAACAATGTGTCACCAACCTTCTCTTTCCTTGTGTTTTCCAGAATCTCTCCAGATTCTTTTCCTTGTTTATTATCTGAAGGTGAGCTCTTCACTGGAACTTGCTCCTCTTTTTCAAGCTAAAATAAATACATATACGCGTATAGCAACACACAGTGGTGCTCTAGTATGTTTCTATTCTTGGTTTAGAGAACCAAAGTCACTTACAAGGTCACATTCTTTATTTCTAAAGTTTATGCAAGTCAACTAGGCTGTGGGAAAAGACCCAACAATAAATTCCATTAGCAGAGCTGCACACATAAGAATTAAGAAAAATAATTTTTAACAAAATTAGAGGTGTAATTTATATCACAGAATTGGCTAAAGGACAGGTGGAGGGGAATGTCAATTCATTAAAATTTCCAGCCTCCACTCTTCTGTTCTCTACCCACATTTGTTATGTTGGCTCAGATGTGGTAAGGAGAGCAGCAGTGTTAAAACTCTGCAGAAGACCTCGACTGTTTTGTTTATTGACATAGGATCAGTCGAAAATGGAACTGGTGTACAGCTCATACTTTGGAGGAACAAAACCACGGTACTACCTGGTACTTAGTAAAAGAGGGACAAAACAAAAGCGAGTTCAAGACATACAAAACTATATTTTCCTTTTAAAAGAAATTACTAGCAATAGTCCCCAGAGACGTATGTCTTTAGCAAAGCCACTGTAAAATAAATTGGAAAACACACAGAGAAATGTGATTTAGGATGCTGTCTGACATTTCTCTCTGACAGCTCCTCCCAAGGAACCTACATGATAGTAAAATACCAGCCAAAGGAGAAAGATGCTAAAAGGTGGTACAAACATGCTTATGCATGGCATGGCTGCTCTGGTTACAGATTAGCCAGTTACAAATCCAGGAAATTCCACCAACTCAGCCCCATATGAGAAGGCCAACTGGAAACGGGGGCAATGGCTCCAGTGGCAGAAAGGCACAAGCAAGAGATGGAGCCCTGGTCAGCCAAGCAGCTCTGCAGCTCTGCAGCCTCCCTGCCAATGGGGGTGGATGGCAGCAGCAATCCCTGGGGGACTCCAGGGTGGCCAAGAGCCAGTAACCAGATCCCAAAGGGGTGGGGATGTGAGTATGGGCTCTACTGAGACTGAGCAAATGAGGATGTGTTCCCCCTCCTACTTTTTCCCAGTGGAGAATCAAACCCTCAAACATTGCCACTTTACCACTGAAAGTATTTCTCCAGAGATTGCATAATTTTATAGGTGAGCTGATTCAGTGTTCCTGTCATGGGAAGAGATTTCTGCCAGAACATTGAAAGGAGTGGTGTGAATAATCCCTGTCACAGTTGAGGGCAGGTGCCATGTGATTAACAGAAACAATTGCTCTGCTGAGTTATCCAGAAAGGTTTGTCATCAAAAGTTCATTCCCCATTTTAATAGTATAGCAACCACTTCCCTGTATAAATACTGCACATCTCTGTGAAGTATCAATTAATAATTTCCAGATAACTCAATCCTTCTCATTGGCAGTGGAAGCAGGTGATGGATGCAGAAAGAGCAGCTATGGAGCATTCTGCACAGAGTTAGCAGAAGGACAATTGCCTCTTCACAAGCAATCTGTATGCAAATAGCAGACTGTAACTTGGTTTTGTTTTCAGTTGTCTGTTCCCATCCCCTCATTTTTTACCCAAAGGTTCCGTGCTAGACCCAGAATGATAACGTCCATATACCCAACACCACAACCGTGTATGAGAACTGCATGATCTGAGAAAAAGTGTGGACAAGAAGACCTTCCAAGACTTCTTCTATGACTACATTCTCTGGTTTTATCGTGGAAAAACATTTCATATTGCTGGCATCACACCCACAACAAATGCTCTAAGATATTTCAGAAAATATATCACTTCAGCATTCACGCCTTCTTACATATACTTTTAGATCTCTGTTTACCTCATTCTCAGGAGGTTTGGTTTCCTTCACATCACTGCCTTCAGCAGTAGCATCTTCTTGGTCTTTTTCAGCTTTCTTCACCTTATTCTTATCACTTTGTTTTTGCCTCGTGCCCTCAGATGCTTTGCTGTGCTTCTGTTCAGCTGCCTCCTCCTTGGCAGTGTCCTCGCTGTAAGAATGCCTGCGTTCCCTCAACTTTGCCTCTTCCTTTCTCTTAGATCTCCCAGGTAAATCCTGCAGCTGCCTCTGAAACTTCTCCGATTTTGACTTAGAGGATTTTCGGTAATAGTCATCTTCCCTGTTCTTGTAGCCAGATAAAGGGTGAAGGGACCCAGGGGAACCAGTCCTTAAGTATTTCTCTCGGTGCCCTCTGCCTCCTTCAAGCCGTTCGTCCAAGTCGAACTTGTCCAGTTGTCGGGAATAATGTTTCCTCTCGTGTACCCACGTGTCAGTCCTGTCCCTCTTCTCATCCCCATTCTCTCGCCATTCTCTGCTCTCTCTTTCCTCTTCCCGTCGAGAATAGGGGGACTGATCCCAGGCCTCTCTGCCGTTTCCCCAGTCGGTCCTGCCGCTCCCCAGCGGGCTGTGTGGGGAGCTGCAGGAGGTGAAGCTGGGCGTGTGCGATCGAGGTGACAGGGAGCGGCTTATGGGGCTGCGGGAGCGCGGCCTCTCGGCGCCGTACCTGCTGCGGGGGGAAAGGCAGCTGTAACTGGGGACCCACTGCTGCCTACCAGTACGCTGGAAGCTCATGGGGACTGCCCTGGGGACTGCGAACCCGAGACCCCAGGCCTTTCACAGACATGCACTGCACAGCTGCAAACAGCGAACGGGAGAAAAGGCAGTGTCACAGCCACAGAGCTTAACTAAATCCCCACGGAACTGTCAAGAATATATTCATTCATTCTTAAAAGCATCTCACAGGGGTTTAGCATTAAAAGCTTATAATATGTTAATACCTTTACAATGACCCTAATGTGTGTACCCTTAATATACTCACTCAGCTAGGGCATCTCAGACACAAAAATGACAAAGGCCACCTGTTTAAAAGACATGTTTTAGGACTGTGATTCCTATCCATTTTTTGCTGAAAGTTCCAGAAGTCACAGAGTTCAGAAATGTACCCAAATACATTTTAATCTGAACTGCCTCCTTCCCACTCGGTCTCAAAGCATCCGCAGCCTTTATGCTTTTCATTCAACGGGGAGGAGAGTGGAACAGCTTCATTTTTGGGCCCTTCACATGCCAGACATATTTTCTGAGACACAATCAGTAGGAAAGAGTTATTTTCCTAACATGCACTGTTTCAATCAGATCTCATTATACAGCCCCTGTACCAACTATTGAACTATATAAAATACATATACTATTTTATAAGTGAAATCCAAATTAGGAAAACCAGTGAAATAAGAGAGGGAAACACACAGATAATGCTTCTACTACCTGTAGGTTTACAGGCTTCCAATTCCAAACTTTGGAGAAACTTTACCTGTCCACTTCACGCAGCAGGTCCCTTTCCCTCTGTGAGTGGATGTCCTGGATAATAGCAGCCACATTCTTACCCGGTTTCTAGTAAAAACAAAGATACTGTTTAGCATGCTGCTCTACTCTCCAAGCTGATACAGGTGATTTGTCCTTCAAGAAACAGTATCCATGCTTCATTCAAGTGTCCTATAACTAGAAATATTTAGTTTCAGTGTTGTGGTTACACTCTCTTTTGCAGTTGGCTTCTCAACAGCACGATCAAAGCAGTAAAATGATACAAAGGGAAAATTTGCTCCATTACGTTGTAGCACTCTCTCCTCATACTTGGCTGCTCTAACAGGCTTTGAAAACCCGCTTGTTCTCAAACCTTGTTATACAATCACTACAAAGCATTTTCTAGGAGCTGGATCTAAGAGGAAACAAACCAGACAATTTTTCTGATACAGAATCAGATATGTATAGCAGCCTATCTCTGATCCTCTAGGTACGAACTGCCTTCTCCCCATCTCAGAATTACTCATTCTGCAGCATAGCTCTAAATGACTGTGCTTAAACAAGGAGAGCTTCAGACAAGCTAAATGCAATACTGGGGTGTTGATTACTCCTAGGTAGGATGCACTACACAGGCTGGAGCGCTCGCAATTCCTCAAACACTTGGAGCTCACACAGATGAGCAACATAATCATGCAGGAACTCAGCAGTTTGTAGAAGCATATCACTCATGTATATTTCCCACTTTGTATTTTTATTTGCTTTCTTTCTTGTGCAAAGCAAAATAATTCCATGACCTGAAAAACTGTCGTTGGAAAAGCAGAAAAATCTTCCTGGATTCTAGGCAAACTCCTGCATTCTCCTGGGTAACTCCTGCCTCTCTGTCAAGACGCACAATCTCCTCCACCTAACATGTGAACCCTCCCTGAACCACATTAGGATAGTCTGCCCTGATTTACAAACGTTTGGCTGCTCCTTTTAAATCTCCTTAAACTAGTATACACATACAGGAGAGAAAGGCTTTTCCAAAGGTCAAGCCAAACCATCCGAATTCCTTTATCTTTTTTCTCCAAGGCTCGTAAAAGGACCCTTAACATTAAACATTACAAAGCTGTTCTAGAAAATAAGTTTGTGCTGTATTAGGTAATACAATATGGAGCTTTTAAGCTCTGCATTGCCAGTTCTGGTCCAAGTCACCATGAAATAAAATTACTCTCTTAGCATTACATGACAGTATATAAGCCTCTATAAATACTTTCACAAGAGCAGTGATCTTAGGGCATCACTCAAGTGTCCACACCAGAAGTGTCATACACTCTACAGAAAGTCTAAAGAATAGTGCTCTGGTTTGACTCTACTTCAAAAAAAGGGAAAAAAAAAAAAAGCTTTCTAACTTAGGAAATAAAAAATAAAGAATAATAATAAATTAATTAAAAATAAATAATAAAGAATAAATAAAGAAATAAAAATATATCAGTGTGCTGTTTAGTCCTGTTAACACTGCTTGATGTCAAGACTCTGCCATGGTCAAGCATGGAAGCAGTGAAAAAAGCATTGTTCTGGACTTAATGCCTGACTAAAAGGATGGATCCATCTTATTTTTGCTGACATGTTGTATCTTACACATGGCTGTGTTTTAGACCTTTCTTAGACTGAGCAATGTAGGGAGCCTGCTCACAAGCAAGCTCAGAAGGGATTTTTGAATAATTGGTATGAAAGGATCAGAGAAAATGGGGTCTCTTCCAAGAGTTACAATTTAGAATAAGAGCAAGTAGCTACATGTAAAATATCGATAATATACATACATTCATTTATTTTTATTTCTTTTTATATAATATTAAAGCATTAATTAGAAATCAGTAATCAGCAAGAATCTTTTAAAATGCATTCTCCAGATGTGCCATGGAAACTCACACAATTTGATCAGGAAGGACCATCTTACCTTCAGCTGCAGTTCCTTGTATCTTTTAGACATTCTAATAAGTAACTTGTCATCATTTATCATAGCAGGTTTTTCTTTGTAGTACTGTACCATAGCTTGGGCTGCTTCACTGTAAGCCATTTCCAGAAAGGCCTAGCACAAATGGAGAGAACTTTATAATCTATTACATAATTAAAAATACAAAGTATAAGAGAGGAAAAAGCAGCACAATAAATTTTTTCTGGATTCTTCTCATGCAAAATGTCTTGATAGTACAAAACTGGATAGTTTTCCAGGCCTGAAGCTGAAATGATAACCCTCAGTCCATTTCTCAGTCTAACTGCAAATAACAGTTTCCAATCTGCTAATAAAGCCAATATGTGACCTTAGAAGCTGCTTCAGTTAAAAATGAAATTACTGGTATCTAATATTTCTTGACTGGCAGTGTTCAAGGTCAGGCTGGATGGAGCTCTGAGCAACCTGTTCTGGTGGAAGGTGCCCCTGCCCATGGCAGGGGTTAGAACCAGATGGTCTGTAAGGTCCCTTCCAACCCACACCATTCTATGATTCTGTGATTTTTAAACATTACAATCTCAAACATTTTCTGCTGGCATGTATTCTACATACATTCATTTTGTCTGCTGCAGGAATATAAGAGAAAATATTCTATTCTTACCAGCTTACACCACTGGCACACTTAACCTACTTAAGGTAGACTTTAGCTATTATAAAGAACAAGAGCCTAACAAATGGCTGAGAGAAGGCAAGAAGTCATTCATTTTAAAAAAATAGAAAAAGTACAGTTTTACAACACCTTTTCATTGAGATTGCTAGGATTTTTAAACAAGAACTTGTTTAGATGGAGTCATGTTTATGTCCTTATCTAATTCAGTGACCACCAACTTCTTTTTCCCTTTGAGAGTGGGCTTCATATATTTAAATTTCTATTACTAAATATGGGGTTTCCCCCCAAAGACTCTGCCTTCATGCTTATGTGTTGATATCCTTACGCCAATAGATGTCAACACTGGTAATCCCAAACGTACAGTACCTGATTAGTAGATTTCATGAGGATATAGTTGGTGACCTTTCCAAACGGGAGGCCCAGGTTAATAACATCATTCTCTGTGCAGCTTCCCTCGGGGAGGTTGCAAATGTGAACAACTCGACCCAGTGTAGATTTCCTCTGGGACAACTGGGAAAAAAAAAAAAAAAACAACCCAACTCAAACCAATGGTTTTATCTTAGATATTCTATTAGATAACATCTTGCATTTCTGAAAAAAAAAAAAACTAATTCTCTGCTCTGCATAACTGCTGTTAAGAAAAAATATTCTTTAAAAACTTGCATTTTAACATCCTGCTTTAAAAATACAAATAGAAAGGCAAATGTTTAGCTGCAGTGCAGCCTGCAATGGAGTCTCCATCCTGGGACTTTGCAAAGTCCAGAGAGGATTTCTAGAAGAGAGACTGTCCTTCAAACAGGATCAACAATATTCCTGCAAAAACTAACAGCTCGCTGCAGCCCTTGCCAAATTTATGGATATTGGAAATCAGTTTAGGTGACTACATGGGTGTTCAGGATAGCAGGGACTAAATTTAAATCCTTCTTAGTCAAACAGACTGGGCCAAGGGTAAAAGTGATCTCACTTAACTTGTAAGAAGACACAGGGCTGTACCTGGGGTTAGAAAACCTGCCGCGTTCCCCTCTCACTGAGGGACTTCCCCCCGGGGCACAGGGAGCGCTGGATCTGCAGAGAGGCAGAGCTCCCAAACCGGGCTGGCACAGGCACAGAGCACTGGAGTGGGGATCGCTTCCCAGGGGTGGGTGTCTATTTTGGAGTGCGGGGGCAGTTCTGACAGAGCCACCCATCTCCCTGGCAGTGGAAAGCAGCCTCTACATGCCCTGTGCAAAAGGCATCAGGGTACAGCCAGAAAGTTAATTTACCATAGCTGATGACAAGCAAAACAGCACTCACATAGGATTACATCTTTCCAGACTACCTCCATGTTTATGACCTCTGCATTAGGATTTTACTGAAGAAGTAACTCTACCTTCAGTTAAAATTGTGCCATTCAAGGGAAGATGCAAATCATGTAATCTTCTGGGATCAAGTTCACCAGAGCCATCACAAATGTTTGGCTTGTCAGCAAGTTCACAAGTTACGGAGCTAATGTTATCTTATTTACACCTCCATCCTGTTGCCTTCCCTCCACACTTCACCACTTAACCATTTGTGTATTTTTGCTGCACTAGGACCCTCCATTACGCAGCGATTACTTAGCTTGCATCTCACAGAGCCCACCCAGGCCCATAAGATAAGTCAAAGAAGTGCAAAAGCCCAGAAGTAAGGTATTTCTTTCAGGCAGGAAAATAACAAAGACCTGATCCTGAAAAAAAGATGAAGCAACTCAGCTCCAGTTGAACAGAAAAGGCAGTGATGCCTGCACGCATATGGCGAGGCAGCATGTAGCACAGAACAGCTACAGCTGGAGGAAAAGGAAACATCAAATGCAATCCCAGTGTAAGAACACCCCAGGTCACCAGTCACCTTCTGTGTGTTTTGTTAGATCTGTTAAAAGATGGTATGTAGGAGTCTGTTGGACTAGAAAGGCTCAGCTCTTCCCTGCCTTGGCTCCAGAGCCCACGTTCCCACACACAGCCCTCAGTACATTAAATCAAACAACTCTAAGGTGTTGCCACTTCCTCACAATTGGCAATGGCTTAAATTAAAATGCTATGCCATAAACCTGCTGTGGTTCTTGATTAAGAAGTGGTCACATACTTGTGCCAGAAGTCAACAGGCTGTACCAAGCAATAGTCTTGTCAGCTGATTGCAGTTAAACTGGATCCATTCAATAAATGAGCTATAAATCATGGCCAGAAAAGGAATATACACCTTCCATATCTACAGCCAGGAAGTTAGAGGAGCTGTTTCATGCCAGGTGTTGAATGTAATTTTCAGTAAGACTCAAAGTTAACTTTCTTGGCAACCAATGTCCGACAGGGGTTACCAATGCAGCTGCATGGCTATTAAAAAAATAAAAAAAATTAAAAAAAAAAAAAAATTACAAAAAAATCATGCTCAGCAGCAAAATGCACCTCATATTATTTACACTATTATTTCACCCATCCAATTCGGTGATTTTTTTATTACAGCCATTTTGTTACATTTTTGTCATTGTTGTTGTTTCTTTCTTTTCAAATTCTTTATTCCTTTCTTGAGTTTCACATGAAATTTTTTTCTAAAGATAGTAAGAAACTGCCAATCTCATCCCTTCGGTGTTAATGGCTCTCCACGCCCCAGTGAAGACTGGTAGCCCTTGCCTTTTACAGAGGGATAGAGTTATTTGCAGATGGACAGCACAGAGCAAGCTCTTCCAGAAATCTGAACACTTTGTTTATGATTACATGCCGGGTCAAGTGTAATCTCCTACTGCTCAGTTAAATGGCAGCAGCTTAGCTGAAAGTGAATACTACCGTGCAAAGGTGCAATAAATTATAAGCCACCTGGGTTGCAGAGTGAATGACAGCTGGCAAACTCAGTCTTAACACCTCTAATATAGCTCCCTGTTTATCCAATGGGCTTCTGAAGAGAAAAGGGATTTACAGCATCCAGGAAAATCAAAGTTACTGTTTCTTTTATGTCTCAAAATACTGCAGGTCATTCAGAAGGAGGACTTCTTCAGGCAGCTTAAATGATAAATAGTGACAGATTCTAAAGAGAAATGACACTGGTATTAGCAGTAATTTCATTTGTTGCGAAGTTGACAGACATGATGAAAAGGAACATTCCTCTGCACCCACTACTAGTCCACCTCTGACCTTGGAGGCAGCTGTCATGAGCAGCTCTGCTCTTTGCTGGCCTGCACTCACAGTGTCTGTGGCAGGCAGAAGCTGAAACCCCTTCAAATAACCTCTTGCACAGTAAAACTGCACGGTAGAAAATTGGTTGGATTAAGGAAATCTGGGTGAACTTTCTGCGAGCAGTGCCTGAATGTGAACTGGAGTGTCACAGGGACACAACCCAGCCTGGCTTTTCAGAGTGCCTGAGACCACATCAGGAGAGATATATACATAAAAGTTAACAAGGTGAAAACTTGAACCCCTGGATTACTGCTGCTATTCCATGAACGCCCTAACATAAGTCTTCAGTGTGTCCAGCTCTAGTTGTAGCTTTCTGATATGTGACGAGTTTCGCTTTAACCCTAACAACTCTGTATTTTCATTATGAAGATGGTTTGTTCTTATTTGCCTTTTTTTCCCCTTTTAAAATGTTTCTGCTTTGTCAGCGTAAGAACTCCTTTTAATGATGTTTCTTTTTTCTGGCATTTTTTGATTATAGAGCTAGGAATTCAAGTGTGTTTTAGAGCAATATATATGGGACCTGTATTGAATGCAGGGCAGGGACCAATAAACCTAAACTATGGAAGGCTCCACATCAAAGGAAATTTGCTGAAAGGCTACCAGTGACAGCAAAGGATATAAATACTACACTAAAATAAATTAAGGAAAAGTTAGTCCAGTATACTGAACTGATCTGGGACCTCCAGGAGAATAACAGTGAAGCTGCAGCCACTGTCTTTGCCACTATTGGTACCTGGGAGAAGGACCTCAGCATGAGAGAGGCAGAGAGCAATTGCTACAAATACACAACCAGAGAGATAGAAGGTTGCTTGATGGAGTCAATATTGAAAGTAACTAAAAACTACTCCAATCTTCATTCCAAGCTGAAGCTGACCTTCCTGGGTCAAAAAGACTCAGACAATGGGGGAAAAAAGTCAATGGAAACTACACACAAACCTATTTACCCACCTCCCCAAATAACTCCAGAAAGAAAACAACTGTTAGCACTGGGAAAAAACAAAGCAAAACAAAAACTACAATCAACTTTGTATTTGTCCAAAATCAAACGCATGAAAGAACTGCAGGAAAGCTGAAATAACAGAGTGAATATTCAGATTACTCTCTAAAAGAAAGCCTTCAGCGTTTTAATTCCAATATTTAGAAGTGGCTTCTACAAGAAGCTCAATACAGACATCAATTTGCTTAGGTACTCACTCTTACCCCTGGTGGAGGAGAAGAAAATGTAGGACCTGGCTGGCCAAAGGATCTTGCTGGTGTAGCGATAAAAGGTGCGCCAACATTTGGTGGATAATCTAAATAGTGGATTACACACATGTCATTAAAATCTTGGCTTATATTATTGCATTAATGTGCTCACTAAGCAATGCCCCATTTACATAGTAAATAATTTCATCATCTCTACAGCAAATTATACACTGTTTTGTTCTACTATGAAAACAAGTTATTGTTTGAAAGAAAAATAAATTTCAAAGGGCACAGTATTGGCTTTCATTCTTTTTTTTTTTGTGCACAACTTCCCAAAATTTTTCCTTGGAAACTTTTATCACA
>VWZN01019733.1:54253-74446 GCA_013396955.1 Regulus satrapa | reverse complement strand
TATATATATATATATATATATATATATATACACACACACACACACACATATATATATATATATATATACACACACACATATATATATATATATATAAAAATATAAAAGAAATATTTATAATTAATAAATAATATCTAAAAATCTCAATATAATACAGAACTACAGAAGAGTATAGAGCTGGAGAAGAGAAGCCAGGGAGCAGCCATGTCCCGTCAGCCCCCCAGAGCCCAGCCCGCCCTGACTCGGGGCGCTCTGTTCCCCCAGGCGTCACGGAGATGCTGAGCCAGCTGCTCTCGGGCTGGCTGGCCGACCGCAACTGGACCAAGAAGTACCATTTCCACGTCACCTACCTGCTGCTCAGCGCCCTCAGCAACCTGCTGGCGCCGCTGGCCACCACCTTCCCCCTGCTGCTGGCCTACACCGTGGCCTTCGCCGCCGCCTGCGGGGGCTTCATGGCGCTGGTGCTGCCCGTGCTGGTGAGTGCAGGGCGTGCCCAGCCCGGAGCACGCAGCGAGCTGCAGCACTGCCCTGCTGGAGCTGCAGCACTGCCCTGCTGGAGCTGCAGCACTGCTGGAGCTGCACTGCCCTGCTGGAGCAGCAGCACTGCCCTGCTGGAGCAGCAGCACTGCTGGAGCTGCACTGCCCTGCTGGAGCTGCAGCACTGCCCTGCTGGAGCTGCAGCACTGCCCTGCTGGAGCTGCAGCACTGCTGGAGCTGCACTGCCCTGCTGGAGCAGCAGAGCCCTGCTGGAGCTGCAGCACAGCCCTGTTGGAGCAGCACTGCCCTGCTGGAGCTGCACTGCCCTGCAGGAGCTGCAGCACTGCCCTGCTGGAGCTGCAGCACTGCTGGAGCTGCACTGCCCTGCTGGAGCAGCAGCACTGCCCTGCTGGAGCAGCAGCACTGCCCTGCTGGAGCTGCACTGCCCTGCTGGAGCTGCAGCACAGCCCTGCTGGAGCTGCTCACAGGGCTGCAGCCCCTGGGCTCTGCAGCCAGGGTGGGAGAGCTGGGGGTGTTCAAAAAAAGGCTCCAGGGACACCTCAGAGCCCCTTGCAGGGACTAAAGGGGATCCAGGAGAGCTGGGGAGGGACTTGGGACAAGGGGTGGAGGCACAGGACACAGGGAATAGCTTGGGATAGACAGGATACTGGGCAGGAATTGTTCCCTGGGAGGGTGGGATGCCCTGGCACAGTGCCCAGAGCAGCTGGGGCTGCCCCTGGATCCCTGGCAGTGCCCAAGGCCAGGCTGGACAGGGCTGGGAGCAGCCTGGGATGGTGGAAGGTGTCCCTGCCATGGCACTGGGAATGGATGGGCTTTGAGGTCCCTTCCAACCCAAACCATTCCAGGATTCTCTGATCCAGCTAGAGAGGCACCATTATAATTTCACATTTCTTTCTGGAAGGTATTCAGAGTTTAAACCCAATTCCTCAAAGTCTGGGCAGCTGGAAGGCAGAAAAGCATCTCCCATCCCAGCAATTTCCACAGCAGCCTTAAGGAGGCGAAGGGATTCCAGGCTGGATCAGACCTACAGGGGCAAAGTGCTTCCAAAGCTGCAGCTGAGGAGGAAATTCCCCAGAAAAAGAATCAAATCATCTCCTGTGCTTTAAAAAAGAAAAAAAGAATAATCTCTTGTGCACATGCATTCCTATGAACTCAATCACTAATTATCCATTTTGGTTTCCAAACAGGTGGATCTGGTGGGTGTGGAAAAGCTCCACAGCTACCTGGGATTTGCTGCCTTCTTTGCAGGGATAGCAGCCATGGGAGGACCCCCTTTAGCAGGTGAGTGATGTTGCATAAAACCCACACCCACCCCAGAAATCCAGGGATAAACATGCTGCTGCTTCACTCTCCTACATGGATCCATCTCCTACAGGGTTTTCTGTTCAAACAGAGAGGGAAAAAAAAAATCTATCTCAGAAATGTACTCTTATAGTCAGGCAACATTTTGCTCGAGAATTTGCAAAATGCAACCAGCAGCTTGGAAAACGCTGCCTGGAATATTTAGAAAATGCTGCCTGGAATATCTGGAGAACGCAGTGAAGCCCCGTGTGCACAGCTCAGCCCTGACCACTGCAGGATCACGAGCACATTACCATGGATTTTACTCCCAGCAGTGCTAAAATAACACTGAACTTGGAGTGGAGGGACTGGAGGGGAAGCAAGGAGAGGAAGGGAAAGCAAGGACAGGCTCAGCAACATTCCCACCAGGCAGAGGCACTGAAACACCAGGAGAAGCCTCAGTAATCTCTTGTTTTGACAGAGATTACACAGCTCAGCCACCAGAGCTCTGGGTCCAGAGATAAGGAGCATGAAAAGCCTTTGCTCTTCTCCCTCTGCCAGGAAACCTCACAAGGCAGCTGTGAGGATTTGAGAGATTTCAAGTGCTTAGAAATGAGTGCCCAGCTTCTGCTTAGGAGCAGGGGACTTCTCCTTTAAACAGCTCGGCCAGGACAAAGCTTTTCCTTTCCTGCAGCCCAACAAAACAACTGCTCCTGGGCTGATCCCCCAGCACGGGCAGCAGGAAAGGGGGAATTCTGCCCTGCTCAGGTGAGACCCCACCTGCAGAGCTGCCCCAGCCCGGGGGAACAATGGCAGGAGGATGTGGAGCTGCTGGAGAGAGGCCAGATGAAACCACGGAGTGCTCCAAGGGCTGCAGCCCCTCTGCTCTGGAGCCAGGCTGGAAGAGCTGGGATTTTCACCTGGAGAAGGGAAGGATCCAGGGAGAGCTTAGAGCACCTTGCAGCACCTAAAGGGGCTCCAGGAGAGCTGGAGAGGGACTGGGGACAAGGGAGGGAGTGACAGGACACAGGGAATGGCTTTCCATTGCCAGAGAGCTGGGTTAGATGAGATTTTGGGAAGGAATTTTTGGCTGTGAGGGTGGGGAGGCCCTGGCACAGTGCCCAGAGCAGCTGGGGCTGCCCCTGGATCCCTGGCAGTGCCCAAGGCCAGGCTGGCCAGGGCTGGGAGCAGCCTGGGATGGTGGAAGGTGTCCCTGTCTGTGGCAGAGGGTGCAATGGGAGGAGCTTTAGGGTCCTTTCCAACCCAAACCATAATTTTTTGTTCCCTGCCCTCCAAACCAGCTGCCCCCAGCCTGCAGAGGCACCTGGCTCGAAGCTGCCAAGGATTCTGTAAATTCCAGCTCCATGCAAAGCTTCAGCAACGCTGCTGTTCCACCAGCACAAGAAAAAATTCATATTCCTGATCAATATCCCAGGGCTGGTTATGCTCTGTCTGTGGATGCAATTTCAAAGAGCCAGAACATTTCATTGCCAACGAGCTTCCCACTGTCAGGGTGAGGCACAGCCTGGATTCCAGATCTCTGCTGCTGCTCCAAGGTGTGCATTCAGCACAAAGCAATCCCTCAATCCCCCCTGGATCCCCTGACACGGTCACAGACAGCAGGAGCTGAACACCTTGGCTGTCTCTGATGCACGCTCACGTTGCAGTTACATTTCTATCCACCTGCAATGTATTTGCACATATGGGAAGCCTTTGGCTTCCTGCAGTGGGGTTGTGAAGCAAGCAGGTTTCCTGCAAAAAGCTTCCCATAGAAATCAGGCTTAATGCAGGTGGGATAAATAAAGGCCAAATAAAGCCAAGAAGCAAAACACTTCCTGATCCACCTCGTTAGAGGCAGAGCAGATGGAAGCAATCCAGAGCTCGGGATCCAGGGTTGGGATCCAAGATAAATTCTGCAGTTTTCTCTTCCAATGTAGTTTTAAGTGTGAAAACCGAGGGAGACCAGAAACTTCTGATGAAGTGTCCAAAGCCACCTGCTCCGTGCAGAATGCAGGATTTAAATGCTCCGTGAGACCCTGGGATGTGGGGCTCTCACCTCCCAAAAACCTTGAGTTTAGAATTACAGTTTTATCCAACTCAAGTGCTTTTGTGTAGTGGAAATAATGATGATGGATGAGAACTGCAAAAGTTAAAACTGCCTAATTTGCATGTTAGACCAAAGCCTAATGCAAGGAAAAGGTGCCTTACCTGCAAATCTGTTCAGCAGGATCCAAAGGGAAAGTCTGGAGTCTCCTTCAGAGCTCCCCATCCACCGGCACCTCTGGATGCCGCTCTGGATGCTGAAAAAACCCAGCCCAAACCAGAATAAACATTATTTTGGCAGCCACGAGCAAACTGAGGAGAGAATGGCACAGTTGATTTCCCCAAGCAGTACAAATCATTGACTCAAAAAGCAAAAGAGCTGAACCAAAGCATGTAACACAAATTCTACAAGATATTCACAAACTCCACTCCCAAGGAATTTGGGTGGTGAAAGGGGAGAGGATGGAGTCACCGAATATGTGTGCTGGCATACATATTTAGATGTTCTCTAAATTATACTTCCACCTTCCCACTGAATTTTGCTCCTCGGGGCATCAGGAATAAATAAAACTTGTGATTAAAGATCAGCAGCACCATTTAAACAGCCCGACCCAGCTGGTAACACCAGCAGCGCTGGGAATATTTAGTTTGGATTCCATTGGTGCCTGGGATTTACCAGCATTCCTTACAAAACTGCTGCTCTGCTGGGGCTTGAACACCACAAGTTCCTAAGTCAGCTTTCTGCAGCAGGAGTGATCATTGTTTTGGGAAAGAATGGGAGGGCACAGAGTTGCTTCAAAAGGTTTGGTGGGCTGTGATGGAAGTTGATGGCTTGCTGGAAAATCCCACTGCACCTAAATCCCATTCAGCACAACAAAAAACCCCAACCCTGGAAAATAATAATATTTTCTTTAAAAAATTAACCAATACCCAGAAGGATATTTTAAGAATAATTGCAATAAATCAGAGCTCAACTGGAGCACTCTGTCCTGTTCCTCTCACAAATAACTACGTCAGCATCCCTTCTCTTCTCCAAATCCCAGAGACTTCCAGGCAGCAAAACCAGACCCCACCCCTGGGAATGAGCCACAGCAACCTCAGGTCATGGGAGAGTCCCCCAGGGCAGCTCCAAGGGCTGGGAGCTCCTCTGCAGCTGCAGCTCCTCCAGCCCCCAGCTCACACCACATCCCCGAGGAACAAACACAGGGACTCCCCCCGAGGCAGCAGCGAGCCAAGAGAAACTGAAACTGGGCAAAAGCTGCTTTTCCTCTGCTCTGTCATTAGGGCCGTGGAAAGCTACAGCAGGGAAATGTCTCTGCTCCGCCACAGATCCTGAGGTTTTACTGGCACCCTTTCCACGTGTCCTGGCCCTTCCTGGGTTTAAGAATCCCAGATTTGGGGCAGAGCTGCTGTTTGTGTAAATCCACGGGTGTCTGGATTCCAGGGGTGTCTCCAGAACTGGCTCGGCTGCTGCCCCACACCCGCCCATCCCACACCACATCTGGGACTGCATTAGGGGTTTTATGTGCAGCAGCATCTCCCGCCACTGTGCAGGTTTTAGATTCAAAGAGAGGAATTCTGCACCTTTCAAAAGACTGCCCAGACCTGAGGTGATTTGCCAGGACCAAACCAAACACTTGGGGGTCACTTTAAAAGGTGACCTGTGTCCTCCAGAGATTCCTGAGGCTCTGTGGAATTCAGCTTTTCCTTTCAAGTCCTCCCAGAGCTACTTTTATCACGTTCACTGCCAGCTCCTGGCCTGGGGTCTCTGCTATTAGACAAGGTCTGCTCACAAGAAGACAAGGCTGGAGAACAAGAGGTTTGCAGCCCAGATGTTGCAAATACCAGCACGTGCAAGTCATCCCATCAATCCAAGGGGATCTTCCATCAGCCACTCATGGCCCACTGATTTCAACAGGAAAACAAAAAAAATCAGGGATTAAATTCAATCAAATTAAACACCATGTCCATTACAAGGATCAAAGCTGGCTCTGGGAAAAATTACCAACATGTGATTTCCTTACAGGAAATGCTGCTCAGGAAGAGTTAAAATAATTTAAGGAAAATATTTGAGCAATTCTTAGATGAGAACACACATCCTCTGCCTCCCACCCACCTCCCCAAAGGATTTTTTTCACTGAGAAAAATCCCACAGCTCTAATAACAACCTTCTCTCCCGCAGGGTGGCTCTACGACTACACCCAGACCTATGTCTGCTCCTTCCTCTTTGCTGGAGCCTGTGCTCTGATCTCACCTATTTCCTTCTTCTTCGAGCCTTCAGCCCAAAAATGGAAGCTAAAAAAAGCCAATTTGAACAAGAGTCCCAGGCCTGGCTGAAGTTTTATAGGCTGGGCTTTGATTGCATCTATGCTGGGAAAAGCCGCTGCCTGTACTGGGAATTATCAACAGCAGCAGCAACACTGAAAATTGGAATTTCTGGATGCCAGATTCAGTTTGTGTAGCTGGATATTTCTCTGATTAAAGCCACCTGAGAAATGCACGGTGTGAAGTGTTACCTGATGGGGAAAATGCAGCCCACGGCGTTTCCCCGGGCCTTTGCTCCCGAGCTGGGCTTTTCTGCCTCTCAGATTGAATCCAGCTCCGTCCTTCCCAGAGCAGAGCTGACTCACTCACCTCGTGGAAGGAGCAGCCAGGCAGCTCCAAGTGCCAGGGATTTCAGCTCCCTCTATTCAGACACCAACAATTGGCCCCGGGAGGGACGCAAGGGCAGGGCCAGGGAGATGAGGGTGACGCTTCCACGAGGATCAGCTGCTCCAGGAGCCCTCTCTCTGTGGGAAGGATGCTGCAGTGGGGCCATTCCACCTCCCAGGCACAGTTATTGCCACAGCACGGAGGACCTGGAGGCAAAACCAGTTTTAATTTGAGCCAGAACCATGACACGGCGAAGTCAGAGAGCAAACCCACCCCTGGCCTCGTGTGCCCTTCTCCCCAGCTTCCCAACCATGCAGAGACTGCCAGGGATTCCATGCACACAGAAAAGCAGCCCCAGTGCTGAGCCTGCATTCAACCAGCATCCCCCAGATTTCATTTGGATGGATAAGACACAACACAGCAGCTCTGACTTTCTTTCCAGTAGCAAAGGTGCAATTTTTTGCATCATCGCCCACCTATGTGGAATGATGATGACAGCCTGGGATATTCATTCCAGCCCATGGCACTATCCTTCTTTTTACCTTTCCCTGTTCTTAATTATTAAGGAGACTTAATTATGCTATTTTTTTCTCACCCCTTTTATTCCTCATCCTTTTTAAATATTAAAACATCAAGAGAGCTGTTTCCTCAATAGAAACCCTCCTTTAAACTGTGAAACAGGTTATTTCAAGCCTAAAATTAGGTGGTCTGTATTTAATAAAAAGCTAACGAACATTGTAACAGTTTTAAGGAGCTCCAACACTGTCACAGGTAAGAAAGTTCCTCCACTGATGATGGGCCAAATCCAGCAGTTACACAATTACACAGTGCCAAAGAAACTGTGCTTAAATGAGGGAAAAATTGCAGGGAATGGGGAATATCAGAACAGTTCATTTCTCATATCCTGTCTCACAGCTTCTCCCAGGAAGCTGCAGCAGCAAGTGCTTTGGGAATGGTGCTTTTACAGTGTAACCACCATCCCTTTACCCCTTAAAACCCAGCATCCAGCACTCTGTGACTCGATGGACCAGCTCACATCTGCATCCAGGACAGGATCCCGAGGCCTTTTCCAAGCCACCAGGATTTCTGGATAAGATTTTTATTTCTGAGGTGTTTAAGGCACTGGGGGTTGAAGAGGGTGAACAGGTACTGTGCTCAGCCAAGCCCTTCTGCAGCAGGGACGAAGCTTTCATTTAAAAAATTTGAGTTTTCACCTCTTGAAACAATAAAGTTCTTCACTCTCACTTTCACCAAATCAAACATTACCAGCAGCTTTGGTTTGCTGCTGTAACAGGAACTGTGTGGGAGCCTTGGCTTCAGGTTTTCCAATCCTAAAGCTTTAAACCCCCACTGATTCTGCACCTCCCTGAGATAAGAGCAGCTGTGCTTTTGCCTTTTAACAGAGTGGCACCAAAGCAATGTGGGCATGGAAAGAGCCACCCCACCAGCTCCTCGCCCTGCTGATCCCACTCTACACAATTCCAACACCTTTCCCTATGCTCTGCTCTCTCCCTCTCCCTGAAAACGGAACCTCTCTCTGCTCAACACCTTCCTCCTTTCAGCACAAGCCCTGTGATATTTTCACCTCCTTTGCCACCAAGAAACAACTCGGCAGGACACAGTGTCTGCACCTCCCATCAGCTCCAGCAAAGCTCCCCTCCAAACCTCCAGCATCTTTAGGAGGGTCCTGCCCTGTCTCTCCATCAGACCAACATGTCACCAATTCCTGACCCTTATTTAGCCAAAGGGGAATGCTCGTTCCCCCCCTCCCTCGTGCAGAGGAGCAAACAGCTCAGGAGCTCCCATTTCCCACATCCCAGCCCATGGATGAGCACCCCCAGCCTTTATTTACTCCCAAAATAATCCTGCACAGGCAAAGCACCTTTCTCCAGCCACAATTACCTCTCATCTATCCCAAAGTGTTGAGGAAAGCAATGCCCACAATGAGAAACTCCTCCCAGGAGCCCTGCACCATCCTGCCAGTGGGCTGCGAAGGGGTGAAGAATCTTCAAAGCTTTGTCTTTGCTCTGAGCAGGCCCAGGCTATCGCTGGTGGTCAAACTCTTCTCTGTTCACTCCTCGTGCTGGGAAGGCAAGCACAGAACAGATGGTTCAGTTCCCCTGGCAGCTCTGCAAACCAAAGGCAATCATTTACTGCAGGACACAACACAACAAGAGAAGCCAGCAGCGAGCAGGATGGCAACATCAGCCCCCAGGAAGGTTTTCCCATCCCACTGAAGTCATCTTGCAAATCACTTCCTAAAGCTGTTTTTGCATAGTGCACAACACGACAGGGTGTGTGTAGAAATGCAAGAGCACGGGTAGCTGGGACACAAATGAGGTTAAAAGCTGCAATCTGAGGTGCTCTAGAAAATCCCTTTTGTCCCTTCACAGAATCCCAGAATCTTTCAGGTTGGAAAAGCCCTCCTGGATCGTCCAGTCCAACCTGTGCCCCATCCCCACCTTGTCCCCAGCTCAGAGCACTGAGTGCCACGTCCAGGCATTCCCTGGGCACCTCCAGGGATGGGGACTCCAAACCTCCCTGGGCAGCCCCTGCCAAGGCTTGACCACCCTCTCCATGCAGAAATTATTCCTGAATATTTTCCCCTGACTCAAAGGAAATTCCTCCTTTACTCGGCCACGGTAGAGAAAAATCAGCAGCAATGGCTAAAAATGATCCTCCATGATCATAAAAATGATCCTCAGCGTGAAAAATGCTTTGCTGAAGGGCAGTGCCCTCCCAGCCATCCCTCCTGGTCCTGGAAGGCAGTGGAGAACCAGACCCCTCCTTCATCCCAACCCCTGTGTACCTCACAGGCAGCATCTCCACACTTGGCATTGGAAAGAAATCACCAACAACCTTCTGGATCTTTCCGAGAAGATAATTCCACTGACAATAATTGAACCCCTTGGAAAACCGATGCCAATCTCAGCGCTGTGCCCTGAGTCACCTGGGGGAACATTTTCCTGCCCAAGCTCATCCTCTGCACATGGGATAATAATGCCATGGCCAGCTGGATCTTGATGGGAAACCGCATTTGGAAGCACTTTAACCAGGATTCATCGGTTTAAAAACCATCTAAAACTCATGGTGCAGAGAAAGCAAACACTAAAGAATTCTCCAAAGATCCTGCAACGTGACCTGCAGGGAACCAGAGCTGGCTGGAAGGAATCCGAGTGACCGAAGGAACCCATGAACACAGCCTCAAATTTTCACTGTACCCCAACAAAGACCTGGGAAAACACCTGAGTCCCTTTGGAAAAAAAAAAAAAAAGCTTAACAACTTGATTTAGATAATTTGTTTTCTGAGCAGTGACAGACAGAGGACTGATACCCTGAACCCTGCTTAATTTTAGCACCACAGGGTTAAGAAAGCAAGAGGAAAACATGGAGGTGGCTTCTCCAACAAGCCAAGGCAGGTAAGGATCACTCCTGGCTTTGTGTCATCCCCACAGCTGGGCTGCAGGGCTGCCATCCTTCCCAGGAAGGAAACCCTTTTCCTTTGCCAGCCAGTGATTTACTCCAGGTGTAACCTCCTCCTGAAGGAGGAGCCTGGGCAGCCTCCAGGACCTGCTCCCAACGCCTGCCAGGCATCTTGGCAGGATTGATTTACAGGGTGGGCACCTGCTGGCTCTCAAACCCGCTCCAAGTGACATTCCACAGGCCTGGATAAAAAGCTGCTAAGCCTCAGCTCTGGTCCATCAAAGCTACGGAAGTCAGTGCAATCGGAGATCCCATCAGGAAGCACACTGCACCCCCCATTCCCACTGGAATGATTTTATATCATTAATTTGTACAGCCACTGCACACCCCAGCTGAGCGTCCTGGCTACCAGCTGCGTGTTTCCCTTCCTTGCTCTGCATTCTGGGTCACTGAGAGGCAGGAGAGAGCTCCTAGACCACAGATTTAGGCATTTCAAAGTACACAGAATACACCTCTCCCTCACAAATAAAATAAATAAATAATAAATAAATAAAATAAACCTCTCCCTCACCACTCTCCGTGGTCAGGCTCTGCCCTTGATAAAAACCCTACGCTACTAAAAACCAAAGCTGTGCCTTTCCCAGCACTCCTCAGATGCCAACAGCAGATAAACCCAGGCACTAGACACAGAGGAAGCTGATCCTGACGTTTATCATGTAATAAGGAACAATCCTTATCTCACAATGCAATCCCCTCCAAGGGCTGGGCTGGGATTAGCTCCGTTGTTCCTCCAATGTGCTCTGGGTTTGCTTAGAGAGCTCCCTGGGAGCCCCACTCGCCATCAGGGGGCTCAGAGCAGGGTGAAGGGCAAGAACTCTGGCTTTAACCCAATCCCTGGGCTCTCCCTTCGACCTTTCCAGGCTTGTTTGCACCCAAACCCACTCCGGAGCTGCTCATGCCATCCCTCTCCCAGCACACTCATTAACCACAGGGGGGAAAATCTCCAGAATTCCCATTTTAAAGGGCAACCAGAGGCTTTTTCCCAGCTGTGGCAGCACAAAACACACCCCAGACAAGGTGCTCCAGGTACCAACACTGCCGAGGCTCCTGTGTTTACCTTAAGGCACGTGAAGAAAGCCAAAAGCAATTTAAAATAGTTGGGTAAGGATATGACAACAGGGCCTTCCAGCTACAGGAAACGTGGCTGTTCTTCCCTCGTGCTGTTTGGCAGATACTGTGTGGTCTGAGCTGTTTACTTGCCCTCACACACTGATAACAGGAACAGGATTTTTTTTTTTGGTGCTGGTTTCCTCCCACCCCAGCCTGGAACGCGTCCTGCAGCCGTGTTTACGATGCAGAGCGTTATTAGGCTGCAACTCACCAGAGCCTGAATTTAAAAGTTTCACTTCCAAGGAGCTGAAAGCCTTCATAGGAGGCAGGAGTTGTCTGGGAAATAATAATAAAAATGTTTAAAGATATCATAATGGTTTTCACTGAAGTCCATGGGAATTTATCAGGGACTCTAACGAACAAAAATTAAAGCAGATGTTGAAAACCCAGAAGTTTTAACTTTAGCTGAGATCCTCATGGGAAAACTTTCCAGCCTGCAGAAACCACAAAGGGGATGGGAGCTCTTGCTCATGGCCATGGGCAATTCCAGAAGTAATTCACGGGTCAAAGTCTGTTTTCCAAAGCAGACTTTGCCTCTGAAGCCACCACCAAGCTTTGCAAAACTTTCCCCTGCAGATATCCCTCACGTGGGCAAGACAGAGCCAGGATTGTTCTCTGGAAGAAAGAGGCAAAGGGTGTCTTTACAGCACCCCGGGGATGAAGAGAACACCAATAAACTGAGCTGCAGCCCCTCGAGCCTTTGGACAAGCTGGAAGGGAGTCACAGCCACCCAGGCTGACACAAGGTCACAGGGATGGGCTACCTGGGACTGGGCTCTGCCACCTCAAGCTGCTCTCGGGATCAGCTCTGAGTGCCACGAGGAACAGCAAAGGCACTCTGAGAACTCAGAACATGCTGTGCCTTAGTGCCAGAGGGGAAAGCTGGGCTGGCAGAGGGGAAACACGAGATCACAGAATCACAGAACCCTGCAACGGTTTGGGCTGGAAGGAGCCTTTAAGATCATCTTGTTCCTCTCTCTGCCATGGGCAGGAACACCTTCCCCTGTCCCATCCAAGCCCTGTCCAGCCTGGCCTTGGACACTGCCAGGGATCCAGGGGCAGCCCCAGCTGCTCTGGGCACTGTGCCAGGGCCTGCCCACCCTCACAGGGAAGGATTTCTTCCAGTACCAACCCCGAATTTCCCCTTCTCCAGTTGAATCTAGTCCCCTTTGTCCCGTCACTGCAGTTCCTGATGAAGAGGCCCTCCTGTATTCTTGTACACAGTCCTGTCTTCAGGATATCAAAGAGAAATGTCACCATCCCCTCTTCTCACCTCGTGATCCCCACAAGCCTCAATGACAGCAGCCGGGTGCTTCAGAACCTCATCCTGCCCTGAACCTCTGCCCAGGTCAGAGCTTGGAGCAGCCCAGGCAAAGCAATCCCTTGGCCAAGGGGCTGCAAACACCTCCATGGCCCAAAGGACATCTCCTGTCCATGGGCAAACAGCTTAACAAGCACCCCGGGACACCTCGCTGGCTTCCCTTCCCTCAAACCCTTCTGCACCCCTCGTGTGTTCTCAGACACACATGTGTGTCCTCAGCCAGATCTAAAACGTGCAACTATACAGCCTGGAAACACAGCACATGCATCCCAGAGACCGGCTTGAGGATCCAAGTGCTCGCCTGCACAAAGGGCAGAAACGCCAGGGAAAGCTGCCAGCTCAGGGCTGGGTCAAATCGTGTGCATTGCTAAACCTCGGCCTGACCTATCACTGATCTGGGGACAGGAAATACTGAAGAGAGCTCCAAATCTCCAGCCCGATCTTCAGATGCAATTGCAGAACTAGGTATGAAGGTCAAGGCAGGGAGATAAGGAGATGAAATAGCCTGACCCACAATTAACCTACGGCTCATCCGCTCGACGTGGAGCCAGCCACATCCCATTCCACACAGGAGCTCAAACCCAAGAGCCTGGGCACAGGAGCTGGGCTGGGAGGTGGCAACTCATTAATGCAACAGCAGCACGTTTGACAGCATTCACACCCCCGGGTTCCAATCTTTAATACATCCCTGGAGCAGGATACAAAGGGGGGAAAAACAGGAAACCTTTGTGCCACCGTCCACGTTCTCTGCTCCTACTGCAGGCACCTCCACCAGCAGGTGGGGGAGTGGGCGAACAGCGGGAGGCTCCTGTCAACCCCGTCCCTGCACGCGCAGCCGAGCCGGTCCCGCAGAGCTTCCCCTGCCTTAGGAGTTCACCTCACCCAGCTCTCCAGGCAGCTCTAATTACACTCAGGCACAGGGCTCCGAGCCAAGAACCGCAGGAGACACAGCGGGAATCACAAAGCCATCAGCCCAAGAGCCTTTCCAGGGCTCTCTCTGTGCCTGTTTGACCAAACCCTTTTCGGTCTTTGCCCCAGACCTCGGGACACGAGGCGGGAGCGTATCCTCCAGGAGCATTTGCCATTTTGTAGTAAACCAGCAGCATGAGGCCAACACAAGCTTGTTATTGGCCAAGAGCAGAATCTGGGCCATCTGATGTTTTAAACTTATTAATTCAGCTGCAGCTGGTAAAAGCACAGTTCTGAAAAAATGTGTGAATTCAAATAACCGGCTCCCATCTAATCCGCTCGCATCGCTCTCTGCTGCAGTGCAGTTAATTAAATGGTTCTCGTTATAAATCCACTTTCCCCAGAAGTCTCATTAGCCAAATTAATATAATGCACATAGAGCACTTAACCCTTCCAAGAGACTGGTTTTAACAACGGCCTGGCTCTACCTGGCCACTGAAGCATCCCTCTAAGCCCTTCAGGAGGCAGAGGGGCAGACCCAGCACCTGAAAAACAACTCGCTGGCACAAAGAGACTGTAGGAGAACCATCCCACACCACATCCCACGATAAATGCATGATGCAAAGGAGACAGGGAAGCATCTCCCAGTGAAACAGACAGTGAAATCTGACTCAGACAGGCAGAACTCTTCTGGAACAGCCACTGACACTTCGAAGCACACCCGAAAAGGAGGGTAGTGCCCAAGCCCTGACACAAACACCTGGATACCTGAGCAAGTGACCACTTGCCAAAAAGATCCCCTTTTCTGGGGTACACTAACAGATCATCCTGTCAGCATCAACCCCCCAGCCAAGGCAAAGGGGCTGAAACACATCTCCCATTATTACTACCAGTCCCAGACCTACTGTACAACAATTCAAAGGAGATTCAGAGGTTGTATCTCAACAGCGCAAGAAATACATTCCAAAAAATAGGAATTTTACCTACAAACATCCACTTATAGAAGAAAAGGCATCTCCTGAGCCTCCCCTCTCCAACTCCCTTCTTTCATAACCAGCAATAGCTACAATTGCTCCCATTTACAACAAAAAGCTTCATTTAAATTATTACACCAGCGTCCCACAAACACAGACAATTTGCCAAATCATTGGCTTGGCTTTCCTTATCAACACATACAAATGATAAACACTACTCTGGGTCAAAGCAGTGTTAATTCAAGCGGGTCAGGAAGTCAAAATAACAGCTCCAGCTTGCCAAGCTGAGAACACGCAGCTTTATGCGCTTTCTTTCCCGTTTCTTAACGGGACCCCCCAACAAACAGGGAAGCACATCCACGAGTCGGCTCCTTCGCTCCCATTCCCGAGCGCGGCGACTGAAGAAAACACGATTAGCAAGCATTAATAACCTGGAGAATCAAGACAACGAAAGGAGAACAACAATCTTCTTTTACATTACAACTCAGTTCAACCTCTCGCAGCCCCTTACCTGTTTCAGGGATTTACACAGCGCTTTGCCCCGGGAACAGACACCTCGCAGAGCACAAACCACAGCATCCGTCGGCTGAGAGGCATCTGCAGCCTAGCAAAGATCCTGCCCGGCTGCAGGGGAGGGGGAGTTATCCACGGAGGTTAAAGTGTGCCAAAGCAAACAGGGCAAGCTGCCGTTCGAGGCGTCTTCACGAGGATTCTGCCACCAGCACAACGCGGGAGCTCCTGAAGCCGACGACGCAGCAGCAGCAGCAGCAGCAGCAGCAGCAGCTTCCTCTCGACGGCCGCGGTCCTCAGGCGCGCCCCGAAGTCTCCCGCAGCAAACACGGAGTTGTGCTCCTGCACGGGAACAGCTTTCCAAAGCTCAGGAGCCCCCGGGACAGGAGAAAGAACTACGGCACAGGTTCTCGGGCCGCCTCCGGCTTTTCCTCTCCCCATCTGTACTACACCGGGAGCGAGTGCACGGAGCGCGCGGCGGGGCCGGGACGCGAGCAGGGCACATGCACATCCGAGGCGTGTGGAACCACTGGCTTCAAAACCGGTCAAAATAAGGCACTGAGACACCACGCAAAGGTTTAAATTACCGCCTCCAGCTCTCAGGAACTCTTCATCCATTCAGCACTAAACCCACAACTGCTGAAAAGCCCCTGGAGATGGAGGAGCGCCTCGCGTACGGCAGGAAAGGCTTTATTAACAGCATTTAATCACTTTTAAGGACTCATTTCTCTTTTTCTTTTGGCAATTTTGGTGCAAAGGTTTTACGTGCAAGATTCAAAGCAATTTCAGAACTTTTTTTCTTCAAAATTAAAAAAAAAAACCAAAACCCAAGAATCAAAACTAAAGGCAAACATGTTGGGTGAACAAAATAAATCAGAAACTTAAAATTCAGGAACTCCAGCTCTTCCAACCAGCGAAGCCCCAGACTTGGCCACCGTTCCGAGGCGCAGGGTGGTGCTTCCCTGCTTCTTGCGTGCCAGCAGCAGCACCGCTGCCCCGTCCCGCTGAGGAGAAACGCAGCAAGTGACCCCTTTTTCACTGCAAACACGGGGGCCACAGCAAGGCCATCAGACACAATTCTTCTGACTGGTACCACAGGTCGATCAACGCGAAAAGTGTCGGTGCTCTCCCTGCTTCTTGCTCAAGACCCACAACTATCAGCTCAATTGGGCAGCAGCAGCAGGAACCCCTCCGCTGCCGACACAGGGGAGGGCCAAACGTTTGTCGTCAATTCACTTCCAGGCAGAAAAACCATTTTCCTCAAAAGAAACAATTTATTTAGAATGAAACAAAATCAGCTCAACTGTGAGCGCATGTTTGAGTGACAGCTACTTTTAAGCTGTGTGAGCCATAAAAAGGGTATTCCTTTACTTTTTCCAGCAATCTTGTGTACACAGCACAAAGCAAAGAGGTCATTTTTTTTTTTTTCCACTTAAAACACGGGCATTGGCATCACAATAGCAGATACACAACTTTTTTTTTTTTTTTTTAAAGCTGCCATTTTAGTAAAATGCACAAATACTAAACAGATAAGCTTTCTTCCACCAGGAGGCCCATGTAAATTCCACATAAGCCACGGTTTCTCTTCCCAAAGGTCCATTAGAGCTTGGTATCCCATGCGGTTGTCTTCTGCAGTCCACCAGATTTGCTTGCAGGAGGAAAAAAAACGTTATTTCAATACAAATGTGTACACCAGATTTGGGTTTTTCTCCCCTCCCTACATTATACAGATGAACACAAAGAGCTACGAGGCCTTTCCGAATATTCTACTTGGACTTCAAAAAGCACCAATACCACCCACGGGCATGAAACCTCGGAATGAAGTCGCCTTCTAGGGATAGATGCAAAACAAGTAGTGCAGGGCTTCTTTTTTGGACCAGGATTAAACTAGGCTTACAGTACTGATGATTACTCAACTTGCAGTTAACACCTGATGGGGCACATCGAAACCATTAACCAGGAGAAAAACCAACCTAATTCTTGCTAATTCGGTTGATTTTCCTCACTGGGTATTTCCTGAAGGCAACTTATCAATAAAACCACGAAATGTAGTGTTACACAGCTCTTTTGCTCTCGTTTGGCTGCGCAGTTCTAATAGCAGACAATGCCAGTATTAAAAGGTCAAATCAAAGACACACCCAATATAATTTAAAATTGTTACTATTCAAGTCATATCTCCTAACCATCGTTTTCACACAGTCGGAACTGCAGGAAGATGAATATTCAATGAACCATTCTCTGCACCACCCGGTCTGCTTTGAGCCTGATACAAAAATCACCCCATCGTTCAGTCTAGCAATCATTGGAATATCTGTCCTTCTGTTCTATAAAGAAATAAACAGGGGGACAAAGGGGAAAGAACCCCAAAAGCTCCAGAGCCACATGGCAACCATTTCTTCCCCTCTGGGTACACAGCACTCCCCAGGAGCACTGCCCTCAAAACACTGTTTTGCTTAGAGCCAGGAACTACCATTTTCCCAAGCCATTTTTCCCTGAGTCCTCAGAGTTTTTGAACTTGTCTTCACAATTTTGATTCACTCCTCCTCCTCATTAATACCTCAGGCCTTTCACCTCAGTTACCATCAACCAGAGGATTCCCGAACCCACGCAAGTAATTAAAACTCGCTCTTCATAAAACAAGACAGTTGTCACCAAAATATTCCACCTTTAACATCCTTGCAGGAAACAAAAGAGAGAGAGGGCAAGGTTTTGTCTGCCTGGCAATAATGCCCTTTTTTCTCTGCGAGGCTGACAAGGATGTGTTGGTATTTGTGCCCCTAAAACCTCTGGATTGAGGATAACCTCGGCGTTCCCGCGGCAGCAGCTCGGCGGGAGCAAACAAAGCCCCTGGCCAGAGGCCAAGGAAGTTGCGCAAAGTTTCCAATTGAAAGAAATCAAACAACAAACTTAAAAATCCCAAACAAAACTACGAGTCATTTGAGGTTCTTTCCCCAAAGCATAAAGCACAAGGATGAAATGATTCAGGAAAAGGACATCCTTTTTTCCAGGCTAATTCAACACGCTAATGAAACAGAAGAACATCAGCTGCACGCTAGGTCGGGAGGGAATACTGAGCTCTCGCCAGAGCAACGTAATGCCAGACACGAGGAGAGAGCCAACAACTGCTACATCTGCTTTGCTCCACACACAGTGGTATCACCCACAGGCTTTTAAACCTCCAGCCCTGGCCAAGCCGACTTCAGTGGACAGAGACTCCGACCGGGAGCACCTCAGACCGAGGAGGAATCCCAGCCCGCCCGGCGGCAGCACGGGAATTCAGTGCCGGCGAAAGAAAGCTGCCAAAGTTTTGCCACAAGAACCCTCAAAGGGTGTTAAAATCCTTGCTTACAAAACAGAGCAGCAACCACAAATAAACCAGATTCAAAAAAGCAGGTGCTCCGTTTAATAAGGAACCAGAAAACCTGGAGTCAAACACAGCCTCGCCTGCTCCTTCTCGCCCTCCAGCACAGCACAATTTAACAGCCAGTGGCAGGTGGAACCGCCGTGATTTTCCCAGGAAAAATGGAAGTGCACCTTCCCAAAAGGCTTCCCAAACCAAGCTGGCTTTGACAAGCTATGTTGACCCCAAGTTTTACGGGTTTTTAAGCAGGTGCCTGCTGCATATCAGTGGAACAAACGCTGCTCTCAGTGACTTTAAGTCTCCAACACAAACTTTAGTGCTTTTTTTTGTTTGTTTTTTTTTTTTCTCGGTTTTGGGCAGATTTAAAATCCCAGCTGTTCAAGTGTCTTTCCTAGAAAACTCTTGCAAGTGATTTCTGTCAGATGAAACGAGAAAACTCCCTCTGAATGCAAGCAGCACTCGCAGCATTGATCACCTGCTGACACACAACAGGCACCTGCTCCAATTAAAACATTCTTTGCAGTAAGTGGAAAACATGCTGTATCTTCTTAAACACAGTGATTTGCACTTCCGGTGTCATTCCCCAAAATTCTCATTGTTAATAGTAAGCTGAACAGCTGAATTCTGCCATCTCTTACATTCACACTGAAGGACAACCCAGCAATCCTGGATTTTACCCTCAAATTTAAGAGCATTCAATGAGATTTTCACCTTTTCATTTTGAAAGTAGCCACAAAAACCCCAAGTAATCTGTGTTTAAGAGATGCTGGCACATCGGAATTCTCAGAGTATCCCACAATGTTTGGGATACTCATGGGTCCACTCATTCTGGGCAGATAAAGGAATCAAAGCCCTCTTAAACCACAGCCCTCTCTGACAAGTGGTTCAGTAACAAAAATTCCTATTTTTGTGACAGAAACTCAAGCAAGTTCAGTTACACCCACAAAATACATTCAAGACATTTCCTCCTTCTTCTCCTATTTGCATCCTATTCCACACTTTGAATTTGATTTTTACCATGCAAGTCAGAAAAGAAATCAACTCATGCCTGTATCAATTCTCCAAGGAATCTATTGGAGCATGGACTGAGCGAGGCAGTGTCGCTTCTCCCTTGCCCAAATCCCTGAAAACATGGCTAAGTGCAAGATTACATTCTGGGTTTAAGTGCAAGATTACAATTTTGGGGCCTGTAAAGAGATACAGTGAGATTTACACTTCAGTTTAGAAGCTGCTGCAACATCCTTTTGGTTGTTAAACAGAGTATCATGGAATTGGATCCCATCAGGGACTGTGAGATCCCTTCTTCCCTCCTGCATGCCTGCATTACCAAAGGTGGCTGAGACAGCTGGAGAAAAGTGCCCAGTGATTGGGGAAAAATAAGAAAAAATTATGTTCTTTGGAAAAAAACCAAAACAAAACAACCTGCAAACTGTTTCATCCTTGAATCACAAGAACAAGAGCTCAAATCTCGGCATCTCGGAGTATTTTTAATATTTCTCCAAGATGCTAAAACCACTTTACTCCAGGTGCCCATGATAAACCTCATGTAATGCCCGCTGCACACTGTACCTGAAAAGTCCCTAGCAGACAGCAGTTCCTTGCTATTAACAAAGAGGTAAAATGTTAATGAGAACTTTCATGTAATTAAATTATCACAGAATGAAAAGCATCTCTGGAGAGAAGCACTTACTTGCTCAGTTTGCACTGTGGAACCAGACCCCACTGAACCTGCAACTCTTGGAAAACAAAACAAAACAAAACAAAAAAAAACCAACCAAAAAACAAAACAAAACAAAAAGGCAGTAAAACCAAAACCCCACAATATAACTCAAGTTCTCCTTAAAGCACCTCCTTGTTTCCTGCACACCAGAGTGAGCACAAGACATTCCTGGTTTGCACCAAAGTCCTCAGCTCTTCACCAAACCTCGTCTCTGCTACAAACCCAAAGTGCACATATGGGATACACTGGGAAAACCAGGGAAATACAACTGTTAAAAAAAGCTCAGTTTCAGTGCATGCACCTGGGGGGCTGGATGAAAAAGGAATCCCTTT
>VWZN01019733.1:1182-22036 GCA_013396955.1 Regulus satrapa | reverse complement strand
GGCACCAGGATGGCACCGGGAGGGCACCGGGAGGGCACCGGGAGGGCACCGGGCTGTCATGGGGATGATTCTGCCCTGGGATTCCCAGTGTCAGCTCTGCTCCAAGCCATGTGATAAAGGAAGGAGCTCAGGAACAACATGGAATCTCAGAATCCCAGAATCCCAGACTGGTTTGGGTGGAAAGGGACCTAAAATTCATCCCATTCCACCCCCAGCCATGGCAGGGACACCTTCCACCGTCCCAGGCTGCTCCCAGCCCTGGCCAGCCTTGGGCACTGCCAGGGATCCAGGGGCAGCCCCAGCTGCTCTGGGCACGGTGCCAGGGCATCCCACCCTCAATTCCTTCCCAATATCAAAGTTAAATTTCCCAATTTTGGCTTGAAGCCATTCCCCCTTGTCCTCTCACTCCAGTTCCTGATGAACAGTTCTCCTCTATCTTCCCTGTGGACCCTCCAGATCCTGGGAGGTGCACTGAGGTCTGCACACAACCTTCTCTTCTCCAGCCCCAACAATCCCATCCTGTCTCCGAAGGGGAGGTGTTCCAGTTCCTTTGGCAGCTTCACGGCCCCTTCCAGGCTCGCTCCAGCAATTCCATGTCCTTTTAGCGAAGGGGGGCACCAGAGCTGGATGCAGCATTCCAGATGGGATCTNTCAATTCCTTCCCAATATCAAAGTTAAATTTCCCAATTTTGGCTTGAAGCCATTCCCCCTTGTCCTCTCACTCCAGTTCCTGATGAACAGTTCTCCTCTATCTTCCCTGTGGACCCTCCAGATCCTGGGAGGTGCACTGAGGTCTGCACACAACCTTCTCTTCTCCAGCCCCAACAATCCCATCCTATCTCCGAAGGGGAGGTGCTCCAGTTCCTTTGGCAGCTTCACGGCCCCTTCCAGGCTCGCTCCAGCAGTTCCATGTCCTTTTAGCGAGGGGGGCCCCAGAGCTGGATGCAGCATTCCAGATGGGATCTCACGAGAGCAGAGTAGGGAGGAAAATCACCCCCCTCAAGGTGATCCAGTCAACATGCAGGCAATGCCAGGGCCAGAATCCCCATTCCTACTGCCAGGGACGCCCGGGGCTGGGACGGGGCTCTGTGGGCACGCAGAGAGCAGGAGGCAAGGAAGCAGGGAGGCAGGAGGGCTACGGGAGCTGACTCAGCTCATGGATGTCTTTATTGGAACTCTACACGTTGGACAGGCATGCGAACAGGACAGACGGAGACAGGAGTAGTATTGCCTTGGTCACAGAGATATGGAACAGCGTCAGAAGGGCCCTGACCCCTCCAGGCCAGCCGGGATCCCCACACCTCGCTCTCCTATTGCTTCCCATCCCTCTTCCTGTGCCCCGGCGCCCCGCTCGGCCCCCGTGCCCCGGGATCAGCGCCCTGGGGAGGGGCGGCAGTGGCACCTGGGGCAGAGCCTTTGGCTCCCCGGGAAGGGCTCCCAGTGGCCCAGTGACACATCCCAGCGTGTGATGATGGAGGGGTCAGAGCACGGGCACAGCCACGGGGAGAGATGTCCTGGTGAGCAGCTGGATCTCCAGAGGTGGAGGGTGAGGTGCGGCCAAAAGCGTGGGCAAGGGGAGGGGGCAGCCCAGGGCGGGCTGGGGCAGCGTGGCCGGGGCAGGGCTGGCACCAGGAAGGGGAATGGGGCTGTCCCCAACCTCCCTCCCGGCCCCGCTGCTCTGCGGCACCTCTCGGGGGGACCCAGCTGCCAACCCCCCCCGGGATGGAGCTGGAGCTTTGGGGAAAGAAAGCTCCTTGGGAAGAGCACCCCTTGGCCCCTGGGGGGAGCATCCCTGGGGGAATGCATGTCCCAGCCTTGGGGGGAGCACCCCTGGGCTCTGGGGAGAGCATCCCGGGGGGAACGCATCCTTTAGCCTGAGGAAGAGCATCCCTTGGCCCCAGGGAGAGCATCCTTCCTCCCGGGGGGAAGCATCCCTCGGGACACACATCCCTCCCCCTCGGGGAAGGCATCCCTGGCCAGGGCGCTGCCTGCATCCAGCTGGGGCTCAGGAGAAGGTGACCACCTCACCCTGGGGGTAACTGGAAGCGAGGGTGTCCTGGCAGGAATCTGCAATTAAAGACACAAACATTAAACACGGCATTAGATGTTTGCTTCCATGAGCTGTGTGGGGAGAGAGGGGAGAGGGAGAGGGAGACTGAGCTTCCAGGGGACCCCGACTTATTAGGATGCAGAAAACAGAATAACCACAAAGTGAAGTGGCCTTTTCCAGAGGGACAAAATGCTGCTGTTGCATCTATAAATCAGGGAAAAATGGTTTTTAAAAGCCCCAGAATGGTGGCAGAGATGGAGACTTGGGAAATGATTCTCCAAGAGAAACCACGCATGGAATCAGGGTGATTTTGAGGGTACAAATGAAAAGCAGGAGAAAAATATCACCCTCACCACATCCCTCTCAACCCTCTCCTCCCAGAAAGCTGCTCTTGCCCAAAACTTCCCAAGCCAACCCCAAGCCAGATGTCCCAAAGCCAAGCCTGTTGCATTAATCCTTCAGTGTTTTGGTTTTTTTCCTCCCTCTCTCCCTCTCATTTGTTATCATTGAATTAATTATCATTGATTGGAGCTCTGAGTCACCCCGCCGCCTCTCCCCAAGTGCCAGGGCCCAGTTTCCAGGCGAGGGGCTGTCAGGCAGGGAGACAGTGCCCCATCCACTTGATAAGCCATGGAATTTTGCTATAAACCTCACCCCCAGCTCCTGCTCATAAGTTTGACCTGGCTGCCTCCCCTGCAGACCCGAGACAGCTCCAGAAACTCCTCCTTTCCCATCAAATAAAGGTCTCACTCTCCACCGAGCACTGCACAGCTCGGGGGAGCAATGCCCAGGCTTTTCAAACCTCACATGCCATAAAACCCCAAGGGATTAGAGGAGCTCTCCGCCCTGAGCTGGCAGGAGAGCTCCCCACCCCCGAAGACAAAATGGTTTGGGGACCCAACAACATCCCCCGGCAGCAATTTGGGGACCAGCAGTGCCCACGCAGGCAGCAGCTGCTGAAAAATATCCCAGCTCTTGGTTCAGTCACTCCTGCAAGCAGCTAAAAGCTCTTGGCAGGGCTCGTGTCCTGCTAGAAACATTCCCCATCAGGTCGATTGATTTACCAGGGGCACGACTTGGCTTTTAACTCCCATCTCCTCCTCCCCGTTCAAAGCCATTTTGTGTGTTAGCTCGAGACCTGCTGCCCGCAGCCTCCAGGGACCAGCCTTGGAAAGCAGTATCCCAGCCCAGGGAAAAAAAATAAAAAAATTAGCACGACCAAAAATAAATAACAACAGTCGAGATTTTTTTTTTTTTCTTTTTTGTCCCCCAGACAAAGGCACCATGAGAAAACAGCCCTTCTGTCTTGGCTGATTGGTACCAGCTCTGTTCTGCCCTCGCCCTCACGGCCTTGGGGATGTGCAGCCCCTTCCTCAAGCTTATTTTTGGGTGCAGATCCACCGCCACCCTCCGCAGGGTGCTGCCCTGGGCAAGGCAGGAGACTTGGCACAGCCTGGCACAAACACCCCCAAGGTTTGCTGTGCTGCTCCCACAGCCACCAGCCCCAAATTTCCATGCATGGGGAGTTCAGGCAGCATCACCCTCTCGCTCTGAGCATCTCCTCAAACACCCCGGGGGGCTGTGGGGGCTGACAGCTCCCAGCTGTGCCAGCAGTGTCGGGGTCGCTGCTCATGGACTCTGCTCTGGCAGAGCAGCCCTGAGCCGGAGGATTTGGGGGTGTTGGGGATCAGCAGCTCACTGTTCCCCACCACCAGCACTGGGCCCAGAGCCCCCCCCAGCTGAGCCCCCAGTGGGCAGCAGGGCAGGGGGATTCTGCCCCTGTGCCCAGCTCAGAGCCCACCTGCAGAGCTGCCCCAGCCCGGGCCAGCATCCGGAGGGTGTGGAGCCCCTCTGCTCTGGAGCCGGGCTGGGAGAGCTGGGGGTGTTCACCTGGAGAAGAGAAGGCTCTGGGGAGACCTTGGAGCCCCTTGCAGGGTCTAAAGGGGCTGGGAGAGAAGGAGGAAGGGCCAGAGGGCAGAGTTAGATGGGATATCGGGAAGGAATTGTTCCCTGGGAGGGTGTGAGGCCCTGGCACAGTGCCCAGAGCAGCTGGGGCTGCCCCTGGATCCCTGGCAGTGCCCAAGGCCAGGCTGGACAGGGCTGGGAGCAGCCTGGGATGGTGGAAGGTGTCCCTGCCAGGACAGGGGTGGGACGGGATGGAATTTCAGGTCCTTTCCTACCCAAACAATTCCCTGACTCTGTGACTACTTTTTCACAGCCACCAAGACACATTGCCTGCCCCCGCCTGTCCCTCACAGGAGGAAGTGTGACCCTCTTCCCCGAAGTTCACTGAATCCTTTCTGAGCCTCCATTTACCTTTTCCGTGGGTAAAACGTAAGGATCAGTTGCCCGGGCGGAGGTAAGGAAGTAACAGACTGGGAGCTGGGAGGCTCCTATTTATAAGCTCAACTGCATCCTATTTTGCATCTGCCTCTGCTCTCCCTGTTCCTCGTCAGCACGGGCAAGCCATGGGGTTGCTATTTATTTTCTGTTTTTCTTTATTGTCATCAAATAAGCAGTGAGGATTTTTCCTGGCAGTGCTGGGGAAGCCAGGAACAGGCTCCTTCTGGGTAGAACAATTACTCTCTTGACATCTTCACCTCCTGCCCAGCTGCCTGACAGGCCTTTCTATTTTCTCAGCTCTCTCAGGCATCTCCCGAGAAACAGAGCAGTTGTTGCAACAATAAAAATTAATACTTTGCAAGCAACCCGGGATCATGGTGCAGCCTCCACGCAGCGCTGGGCTCCGAGCCTTCCAGGAGGAAAAGGGAAGGAAGGAGCTGCTGCTGCAGCAGGGAACTGCTCCCAAATCCCCCCTGACCCAAAGGCTGCCCTGGCTTGGCTCCTTGCAGGGGGTGGGTGGTCACAGGGGTGGGATCCTTGTCCCAGAGCGCTGATCCATGTCCCTAAGTGGGCAGGCACAGGCCGAGGAAGGCGAGGACTCAGCAGGGCAGCCCGGTGTCACCCAGCACCTCTGGAGTGTTCCAGGCCAGGCTGGTCTAGCAGGGGCTGTCCCTGCCCACAGCCCTTCCAAGCAAAGCCATTCCACGCCTCCAGGATCTGGGGCCCCATCCCCACCACTGAGACACCCACGGAGGGCAGAGGCACACGGGGCACTGAGGTCCCTCCCTGCCGAGCTGTCCCCAGCTGAGGGACACACTCCTGTCACACACCCAGTGCTCACCCCTGGGCTCCTGCTCGCTCCCATCACCCTGCCAGGAGCGAGACCCAGCACACCCACCCACCCCATCCCCAGGGAACCTCTCCTTTCCCTGCTGCCATGCCCCGACAGCCATGCCACAGCCCTTGCTGTATTTTTTTTTTTTTAAATGCCATTTTAGGGGCTGTTGGACTCGTGTGGATTTGTGCAGCTTCTCAGGAATAAACCCAACAACTTGGCTTTCTCTCGGTGCCTTTTGCCTGGGCAGGAACGTGCGCTCCTACCAGATCCCTACACACAGATAAGCCCTGCGAGGATATTCAGGGGAAGTATCGTATATTCGTGCTCTATTCTTATCCTATTCTCCAGGCAGCCAATTTTGGCCACTGTTTGAGATAAAAACCTGGGCTCCAGAGATATTTAGAGGTCTGCTCTGATCCACTACAGATCTTCTAATCTTACCTGGGGATTAACCCGTGCTAACTCGCCCCCAAAACCAACCCAGACCCCACCTAAAAATAACAACAAGCTGTTTTCTCCTGCCTGCATCCCCCAAATCCTGCTCAGAAGAAGGCGGGGAGGAAGAGGGAGAAGATGCGATGGGTTTTTCAGCAGTTCGGTGCCTCCCACTGAAATCCCTCCATCTCCCTTTCGGGGCTCGGTTGTTTTAGAGGAGCTTTTTGCACATTAGTCATCCCTTCTCCCGGGTTGCATAACGCCCCAGCTAAAAATTGCATCCTGCTGGCTCCGTGTCAGCTCATGCCCAACCCTCCTTGCTCTGGTGGGGATGAGATTTTGGGGGGTCCACCAAAGGTTTTCCACCCCAAGCAACCACTCTGGCATGGGGATGAACTGTGCTGGGAGCCTGAGGGGGGAAAGGCAAGGATGGGATCTCCTGGGATCTGTGGCTGCTCCAGGTTTAATCCTCTACCTCCAAGAGACTCAAACCCCAAAGTTTGAGCATCTTGATCTGATTCTTCTGCAAGAGACAGGGTTTCATACCTGGCTCATCCCCAAAGTCAGCACATGACCTTGGATCAATCATTTGTGATCCAAAGACCACTGGAGTCACGCAGGGTGACCTTCCCTCTGCCAGGGGATATTGCAGCTCCTCCAGCTTCCAGAAGGATGAGCCAGAGAAGCTCCTGCATGGTGCTGCTCTTCCCATCCCTCTGCCCAGTTCACGGAATTTTGGGTGATTCGTGCACCTGCCCTGTGGGAGCACACAAGTACAGAAATCCAAGGACTGCAGCTGCACCCAGCACACAAACTCAGGTGCTGCTGGTGAGGGATGGATCAGCACCACATCCTGAGCAGAGGCTGGATGCAGATCTTCCCAATTTCCCCCCAAATCCACAAAAATTCTGTCCCCAGCACCAGGTCTATGCAGTGCTCAGCTCCTGTCATCCATCCCCGAGATCCAGCCCAAGGCACCAAGTTTTGTCACCTCATTTATGCTTCCCTTTCCCCTCTTGCACAGCTGGGACAGCAGAGGGAGGGAGGACAAACTTGGAGGGGGCTGGTTTGGACACGTGCTGACTGCTCCTCCTGGCAGCTCCTTCTCCACACCAAGGGAAACTGAGGCACAGGAAACCTGGGGTGGAGCAGGAGAGTCCTGGCAGGAGGTCCTTGGCCTGATCCAAAATCCATCCCAGCTTCTTTCATGTGCAGGGACCATGGAACCATAGAATCCTAAAGTTGGAAAAGACCTCCAAGATCATCAAGTCCAACCAGTGACCAGCCTGGCCCCACAGGTCTCCTCCCTCCTCCCCATTCCCCGAGCACCAGCTCCAGTTTGGCCATGATGGAGGGGAAAGGTCTGGCCCCAGAAAAGCTCTTGGGGCTCTTTGCTTTTTAAACACACCCAAATCTAAGCTCTCCTCCCCAGAAAGGTCCCCGGGCTCCAGTCCTGACTTGCTCAGAGTGAGGAAAGAAGCCAAGAGGGCACCGAGGGCGATTCAAGACCAGGGCTGGACACCCCACACCAGCCCCTTGTGGCCACCCAAGATCCAAACACCTCCAGGCAGGCTGGACAGAACTGACATGAGCCAGAGTTCAGAGACTGAAGGGTTTGTTCTAGTTCAGGAACACACCTGAGACCATCCAAAATCATCCCAAAAGCTGATACACGCGAGCAAAAACCAGCAGTGCAATGGGGAGTTTGACCCTGCAGCCTCATCCTCCCTGGGACGGGGAAAGCCCGGTTCAAACCCAGCTCCCATCCCCGTGGGAATGCTCTGCTCCACCACCTCACACCCATCCCGAACAGGGATTCATCCCCCATCTATTCAGGTGTCCTCTTGCCTCAGATCTCTCTCTGCTCTCCTGTTCCACAGCAGCAGCAGCAGCTTTCCCCAGGACCTTCATTCCTCTTCCCAGCTCTTTGTGGGAGTATCCACACCTGTCACCCCAGCCTCTGTGTGCTCCCTGCACCCTCTCCCAGGGCTCTCCAGCCCCCACGGGATCTCAAGGCAGGTTTCCAAGGCCCTCGGGCCCATCCCTGAGGTTGGAAGGAGAAGCAGACACAATCTGGGAAAGAACAAGTAGGATTTAGGCAGAAAAAGGCACAAAACAAGAGGGGAACCACTGCTGGGCAGGGAATAGAGGTTTATTCATCTGTTGCCTCCAGAAACTTGAGGCTGGTTTTAAAAAAAAAAACCCAAACAAAATAAAACCTAAAAATATATGAATTCAGCCATTTCCAGCACAATGAGATATAATTTCATGAGTCAACTTGTCCTTGTGTTTCCACCACCCTTCAGCCCAACACAAACGGCCCACGGGAGGGAGGGCTTGACACACCAGAGGGAATTGCAGGGTTTATTTCGGATGAATAAGGTTTCAAGGAGGGAAAAAGTACCCCAACACCTACTCCAGGGGCTGTCCGTACACATGGACACGAGACAAGGTCAGTGCAGACGCTCAGGGCAGGGGGAGCTGGGCAGGGGCAGAGCCAGCTCCTGGGGGATGGAGATGTCCCAGCCCGGGCTGCTGTGGGCACTGCAGAGGCGGCGTGGTGGGGACCCCCAGGGCACAGCGAGGTCCTTCTAGAGGATGGAGGGGACGGGGGAGCAGGGGCGCTGCAGGGAGCAGGGGGAGCTGCAGCGGGACGCCAGCGGAGCCAGGCCCACCGCGGATCCTGCCACTCCATCTATGCTGCTCAGGCTCCGGGATTTTCCACAGCCTCGGGGAAGAAAACACACAGGTTAGAGCCGAGCAGCCTCCTGCCCGAGGCTCGGGAAACTGAGGGCACCAGGCTGAGCCCCACACCCCGAGAAACCCCCGAGAGAAAATCCAGGAAGGGCTTTTTGAGGAGGAGCAGGCTCCAGACCTTCCCACTCCCTGCATCGAGCAGCGCCGGCCAAATCCAGGACTCAAGAGTCATCAATGAGGAGACCAAATCACTCTTGTAGGGTGCTGGGTTTTGTTTCCCAAGTCACTCTGAATGAGGAATGAGCCTGGGGATTTTGTGGGCTGAAGCAGACGGGGAAAAGCAGCAGAACTCAAACAAATATGGGATTTGGAAGGAGTGATTCCCCCAGCTCTGGTTTTTACACCCCTGTAGCAGCAAGCTGCTGCTGACACCTTTCTGTGTGGAAAGGAGCAGGTAGATAATTGAGTGCTCATTATTTTCCATAAGAAATTGCATTAAAGAGCAAATATTTCTATTTCTTTAAGCATGGGGACCCTTCACACTCCTGCAAAGAGCCAGAAATTTCTCCAGCTTTTATTGAAAGACCAACAGCCAGAGAAAAGGTTCTCACAGGTCAAAAGCCACTTTTCTTGCTGGAAAGACACAAAGTCTTTGCGTTGAAAATTGGATTTTTAGGTCCATAAGGCACCACTGCTAAGGATGAGTCTGTTCCCTGGATCTGCTGCCAAAATATGGAAAATTAATGATGCTCCCAGCTGTGATGAGCCCAATGTCCCTGCACCCAGATCTTCCCTGAGAACACCTGGGTGAGCAAACCCAGCCAAGCCTGAGCCTTCCCAAAGCACCAGCGAGTTCCAGGGAGAGCAAGACCATGGGAGCAGCGTGTGAGTGGGGGGAGCAGAGGGAGGCAGCTCCTGACAGCAGAAAAACAAGGTGATGGATGGTCCCTTCGGCAGTGCCAGGCTTGGAATCCCTCCCTGGCAGTTCGTGGCACATCTTTGGGCTCTGTTCTGCTGGTGCTGGTTTGGGCTCGGGTCAGGGATCAAGGCTCCCACCAGAGCAGTCACAGCATCCCCCTCACACCCCCCGCCCCCAAGGGGGATGCTGGGACAGGAGCATCACCTGGAAAAGGCTCCAGAGCACTGCCTCTTCAGATCTGGGGGGTTGTTCTTCCCTTTTTAGTTTTTTTCCCCAGCCCAAGCAGGGATCCTTTGACCCCTCCCCACCTCTCAGCCCCCGAGGAGACACAGCTCCTCCAGCTGTGAGGCACGGGCAGCTCCAGGGCACAGAGGGACACTGCCTAAACCTGTTGCTGACTCCAGCACAGCTTTCCCCTCCTTGCAGTGGAAGCGGGAGCAGCAGCAGCAGGCCTGAGGAGAAGAGCAATTTCCTTATTTACTTCTTGGCAGGGATCCATGCAGCCAGCGAGGAGGGAAGCGAGCACAGCCCTGAGCTGGGGGCAGCTGGGAGTTTCCCACCCACAGCAGCTGCTGCAAAGACCACCCTGCTCCCCACAACACTCCCAAAAATCTGCATCGGGCTCGTCCTTCCCTCCCTGTGCTCTTTTTCCCAGCTGTGCTGAGGCTCTCTGGAGAGCACGGGGTTTCCCTGATGCCCCGGGAAGGAACCGTGCTGAGACCCAGGCGGTCCCTGAAAGCCTGGGGCAGCCCTGGGTGCAGCGCCCAAACAGCAGCAGCTTGGCAAGAAGAGTTCTGGGCTTTGCTGGAGCAGCCAGCAGTGCAGGGAGCTGCTGCTGGTGGGGCTTACGGGGATGATCTTTGCCTCTGGTGCTGAACTCTGAATAGAAAAGGGTGCAAACAGGCATAGAAACAGGGTCAGAATCACTCTGCTCCTTCTGATTACGTCTCAAGCATCACATTTTGGGACAGAGCTTCCTAAAGGTGTTTGATTTCCCCAGGGATCCTCTGCCCCAAGGCAAACACTTCATTCTCTCCATCAATTTATCCCAAGCCACACTTGCAGGAGCACCTGGGAAGGAGCTCAAGACTCAGTCCCTCGAGGCTGTCGTGGTTTCCCACCACACCCAGGGCCAGGTGCCACCACAGAATGAAGCCACAACGCACAAGGGGGTTGTGCTCTGCTAACTGCCACCGCTGAGAGACAGAGCTGGTGTCCAAATAACTCACCCTGGGGCTACCCAGAGTCACTGGGATTGCTTTAGAAACGGCAATAAAAGAGCACTGTGTGACCCCGGGGGCTCCTCCTGGACCACCTGCTCCCTGCAGGAGCTCAGCACAGGCTGGGAGCTGGTGGTTGATGGGATGGGGTAAAGCAGGGAGGCAGCAAAGTCCTGTTGCTGGTTACAGAGGCCTGGCACGCAGCTCCTGTGGGGTCCCCGTGCAAATGTGGGCTTGTCCTCGGCCCACCCCCCAGCCAGGCAGCTCCAGGGGATGCATTCCCAGCTTGATCCCACACATCCCACGCCCTCAGGCCATGTGAGAGCCATGGCCCTGCAGTGACAGCAAGAAACAGAGTGAAAATCAGCTGCACGATGCTCTGCAGAGCCAAAAACTGCTGCTGTGCCATGTCCATGTGCTGATGAAGGAGGTGGGGTTTTTTAAGAGACACATGGATGTGGCACGTGGGGACAGGGGTTAGTGGCCGAGTACTGGGGGGAGGTTGGACTCGCAGAGCTCTTTTCCAGCCCAAGTGGTTCCATCCTAACCAGTCCCACTGGCTGGACTCCTCCCGCCTCCACATCCCTCCGTCCAAGCAGAGGGCAGGGCTTCTGTGGCAGGACAGCCCCATGCCGAGGAGACTGCACCCAGCAGGACACATTTTTGGGAGCTGCTGAGCAGGGCCCCGGTGCTGAGGGGAGACAAAGGGTCTGAAGGCATCCCCGAGCAAAGCAATACCACCAAGAGGCAGCCACAGGAACAAGAAACACATTCCACACAGGAATCCACAGCAATCCAGCTCAATCTGCTCCAGGCTCAGGTCCAAGGGCAGGAGTAGCTCTTCTCTCTGAACTGCCCCAACAAAACCCATCACCAGAGCCGGGGTTAAACCACCATGGATGCCGAGTTCTGCAGCTTATTCCCAAACCAGCTCCCTCTCCTGATTTCCACAGCTTGTACAGACACCAGTACCTGTCCCAGGAACTGACAGATGGCCATCAGTGAGTCGGGCTCAGAACCAAGCTCATCTCAATTTGCAGAGCTGCCAACATCCCAGTACCAGAACAAACAGCCTCAGCAGGAGATAAATCAAGACCAAGGGAAGAGGCGCCTCTGCGGCTCCCAGCGGACTTTGGCTGGAGGCTGCTTTGCCCCCTGGTCACCCCTGGTCATTTCTGGTCATCCCTGGCCATACTGGAGCATTTTCCTGACCTTCCAGGACAGCCTCCCTCCCATCTGTCCCACAGCCCAAGCAGGACACGAGTACTGAGGTTCCCTCTTCCCCAAAGGTTTCAAGCGCCACTGGAGCCCCTCTGGACACCAGGTCCAGCCTTCTCCAGGTGCAACATCGTTCCAGTAACATGGGATGAGTGACTGTGCTCACCCTTCTATTTTAAAGTGTAAAAGGCACTCTGAAATTTGCAGGGAAGACACCAGAGGGTCCCCAAGAATGATCACCACCGTGCCCTTTCAAAGAGCTGCTGCTGCCACCACACAAGGACAGAAATCTCCTGCTCTTCTGTGATCCCATGATGGGATTTGGGAGTGAGTGAAAGCAGCTCTGGATCCTCAACTCTTAGAGCTGTTCCACTTCTCCTGGCTTCAGTGGGACCAGATTCAAATGCTTCAGCCGAAGCCTGACTTGAGCACTTTCTAAGATCAACACTGGCTTTCATCCGCCTCCTCCATCCCTTCCAGTTCAGCATTCCAGTCTGGAGTGGGACTAAACCTCTCTCCCCTCTCCACATGGCCAGGCACCAAGAAAAGAGACCAACTTCACAGGAAAAGGCACTTCCAAGGAAAAAAACGTCAGGCATTTGAAGCAGATATTTGATGGTACCCCAAGGATGAGCAGAGCTTTTCCTCTTTGTCCTCTTCCTGAGCTTGAGCAGCAGTGCCAAAGGGAATCCTTGATTTCCCAGGAGGAAACCAACCAATCCACTCCTACTCCTGATAAATGTGATTGCCCCCAAACACCTCCCTGCGTCCCACCTGCTCTGTGCCCTCCCAAGCGGGTCCAAAAGTAACAAACCCTTGAGGCTCTGCAAAGCACCAGCAGAGCCTCGGGGAGCAGCTCCGAGGTGCAGCACATCGTCCCCTCTCCTGCCTGGTGCCAGCCCCTGCACCTCGCCCTGTGAGCAGCGGGCATCCCGCGGTACCAGGGAGGTGGAAGTAGGTCAGCCCTGCAGCTACAGCATCCCACGCCACCCTGGACACACCAAACACTGCACAGCTGGAAAACTGAGCTGTGCCCGAGGGGTTACCCCAGCAATCGAGGGTGCCGCTGGATTTTGGGGCGCTGGATTTTCCCGCTCTGGGGCTGGAGCGCTGCGAGATGGGCAGAGGAGCAGAGAAGTCTGGGACCAGGTTGGATTTTGTTTTGTCATGGGAAGAAGAGTTTTGTGTTTTCCTGACTCATCTCCCCCTCAGTTTCCCGTGGAAAACCTCAACACTTAGCACAGCTCCCGTTCCAAACCCAGAGGAGCCTTTCTGGCAGCCCGGAGCTTCTGGCAAGGCAGCACTTGACACATCTCAGCTCCCCACGCTCGAACCCACTGAAAGCCACCAGAGGGGAGAGGAAGAGAAAAGCCTCTGGATTTTTTTTTTTTTTTCCCCTACTGAAAACCTTTTCCTCGCCTTCAGTCACAACCTCACCATCCCCAGGAGAGATGTGCCACTCACACCATCCTGAGATGAGAGGTTGAAACCCAGGGAGAAGAGCTGGAGGGGCAGAGGTTGGAGCACTCTGTCCCCAGGGAGGGCAGTGCAGCCAGTACAGGGTCACAGACCCCAAACGGGGGCAGCTGGGGAGGAGAAAACAAAATGTGGAGCCAGCCCGGAGAGATGTGCTGGACGGAGGTGAAGCAGATGAGGAGAGGCAGGAAGACGTGGATTTGGGGAGCAGAGAGCAGCCAGGCAGGTGGATGAGGATGAACCAGTCTTGGATCGGCCCAACCAAACTCAGCCTCCACCTGTCCCTCCCCACCCAGCTCCTGCTCACACCTCCAGCTGTACCTTTCTGGATGCCTCCATCTGCTGCACAGGAGAAGTCCCCCGTGGCCAGCAGGAAGCACGTGGAGGATTTCTTGTTCTTGTCCCGGGTGCTGGAGCGCCGCATTGGCCGCTTCTCCTCGTCCGTCGGGGACAGCGGCTGCTCCTCGTCCGACAGCACCACGTTGGCCTCGCCGTTCTGCTTGGAGTCTGCAAGGAGGTGCCAGAGACCCATCAGCAGCTGGCAAACCCACAGAGTTTGCTCAGAGTGGCCAGAAAAGGTTGGTCAGAGCGTGCAAGGAAGTGAAGAGCAGGTTGCAGGTGGCCCAGAGCAACACCCAGCAAATTCAGGTGCTGATCCCAGCCTGGACACGCTCATTTAGAGCAGCCAGGGCAGCAGGACTGAGACAGATACATTCCAAGCAGCTCTAGTCCTGCTGAGGGTTATAAAACCTGCATGAAGCCAAAGCTGGGGATGAAACACCCCAGGTTTTTGAGATCCACCCACCTAATTGTAGGGAATTAGCTCTCCAAAATTCACACTGCTGCGGAACGGGCTGCTCGGGGTAGTGGGAAGTGCTAATTTATGTCCCCTGGCTCCCTGGTTCGTTGGCTGAGAGGATGCTCTGCCACGTGAGGGTCTGCCCTGAGCTCCTGGCTCTAACTGCTCCCTGCTGCCAGGGCTCCCAGGGCAGATGGGATTCACAGACACGTGGAAAAAGGAGATTGATAAAGGAAAAGAGCTGTTTGGGGCACCCAGAGCTCCCTGTTTCCCCAGCAGGGGAAGGCCCATCACTGTTAAACACCTCTGGCCAGAGGTGCAGTTGCCCAGAGCTGACCTGAGTGTTGGTGCAGGACACAACCCCACCACGGTGCCTCCTGTTCCAGACACCCTGGAGGTGCCACTGGCAGCAAACCAAGACAAAAGGGGCAGAGCAGCCGCCAGGGCCAGCACCGACAGTGGGGCAGGGCTTGCACAGAACCCCAAAGTTAGCCAAGGGATAGTCCCCACAGCTGCCCACAGCCAGGGCTGGGCCTTCTCCTGATCCAAAGGAATGAGTCGCCAACCCCCAAACTTCAGCTCAGTGCATGAGATGAGAAAAGAAATATCCAGGGGCTGGTTTTGCTCAGGATTTGGTGCAGCAGGGCAGGGGTTCTGTCTACCAGCAGGTGAATGAGGAGGTGGGGTCAAGCCCCCGGGAGTGTCCATGGATTTATCGATTCTGGTGAAGGTTACCCTGATTTATGGTGGGAGGAAGCAAAGGAAAAATCTGTCCCGAGGGCATGAGCAGGCTAACGTGGGAGCAGGGCGAGGGGCCTTACCTCTCTGTGAGGGAGAGGTGGGTTAGGCAGGGACACCTCGAAAGCCACCACAGTGACTTCATCTGTGCCATGAGGAGGGAAGGATATGGCCTTTGGGAAAGCGGGATAAGGCCTTTCCCCCTTGCTTGGATGGGGGATTTGACCTGCAGCCCCCAGCATGGCCCCCAACACCCTCACACCCAAGGGGCTCAGCCCTTTCCCCTCCAAGGTCTCACCCACCCAGAGCTGGGGGCCTCACCCTGCACCGTGCCCAGGGACTGGGGGGCACCGGGCACCGAACGCCTCAGGGGCTCCTGGGGGTCTCCCCGTCCCTCGGCCCCACCTTTGGGGTCTCACCTGACCGCTTCCGCTCGGTCACCCCCTCCTCTACTGCCAACGGGCAGGTGTCGCTCTGGGTGCTGTTCCGGGGGGAGTTCTCCTCGGATTTCCCGAAGGTGGGCGAGTCCAGCGGGGCCGGACGGGGTATATGCTTTTTCTTCTTCTTTGGCAGCTTCTGCTTGGCCATGGCCAAGGAATAGTACATCCCAAAGTTATTGACGATGACGGGCACGGGCATGGCGATGGTCAGCACCCCGGCCAGGGCGCACAGGGCGCCCACCACCATCCCCGACCAGGTCTTGGGGTACATGTCACCATAGCCCAGCGTCGTCATCGTGACCACGGCCCACCAGAAGCCGATGGGGATGTTCTTAAAGTGAGTGTGGTCGCTCCCGGTGGGGTCGGACGTCTTGGCTCCGATCCGCTCGGCGTAGTAGATCATGGTGGCGAAAATCAAGACCCCCAAGGCGAGGAAGATGATGAGGAGCAGGAATTCGTTGGTGCTGGCCCGCAGCGTGTGGCCCAGCACCCGGAGACCCACAAAGTGCCGGGTCAGCTTGAAGATGCGGAGGATGCGCACGAAGCGCACCACCCGCAGGAAGCCCAGCACGTCCCGGGCAGCCTTGGAGGACAGGCCGCTGAGACCCACCTCCAGGTAGAAGGGCAAGATGGCCACGAAGTCAATGATGTTGAGCAGGTTTTTAATGAAGAGAAGCTTATCTGGGCAGCAGATGATGCGAACCAGGAACTCGAGGGTGAACCACAGCACGCAGACCCCTTCGATGTAGGTGAGGATGGGCTCCGTCTCCACTTTGTGTGTCAGCAGCACCGTCGTGGTGTTGCCAACCACCAGGGTCTCCGTCACGTTGACGTCGATGTTGAAGGCCTCGTGGGTCTCCAGGCAGAACGTTGTGATGGAGACCAGGATGAAGAAAAGCGAGGCGAAAGCAACCACCTGCAAAAGTAAAAATTACACGGGCCGTGAGCTGATGTGGGGCAACGTGTCCTGCTTGGAGGAGGTCAAAAGATTCCAGATGCTGCTACCCACTGCCCCAAGTCGAAGGGTGGAGCATGAGGAGGGATCCCTGGACCTCTCCTGTGAGCTGACAGCAAACCTCAGTGCCTGGAGCCATCAGTCGAGGACCTCTCTCCAAGTGCTACGATCTGTAAGGATCTGTGTGCTGGGCTCCAGCTGTGCCTGGAGATGTGCCAGGAACGGCAGTGGTGGGGATGAGGGGGAAGTGGGACAGTCTGGGACTGAATCTTCCGGTGGGAACAGATATGAAAAGGGATTTTTGACAGGGTAAATTCAAAGAGCTTTCCCCCACATTCATCACAAACCCCTCCAGATGCCAGGTTCACACTGTTCACAGCCGTGAGCTTTGGGGTCTGGATGTCAGAGACATCCTTTCATCCCCTCCCTGAGCGCCGGTGCTGGGCGATGTGCCCATGGAAGGACTGGGAGGGCAGGATGAGGAGAGGAGCAGGCAGAGCTCAGCCTCCTGCTGATGCCTGGTGACACCCAGGTGTTCCCATTTCTCCACTCTGCCCAAGCAGGGAGACGGATGTCCCCTCCATGTCACCTCCTCCCTTCTCCTCGCCTCAGATGTGGATGAGGAGAGGTTGGCAGCACGCACTGAAAGCCACAGGCTGTGTCACAAAGTGCCACCTTGTTGTGCTCAGCTCCTCCCNAAAAAATCCTTCAGAGCAGCAAAACGCTGATTCTACCTTCCTCCAGCACAAAAGCACAGTGGGTTCATTTTCCTGGGAGCAGCTCCTGCTGCAGCCCCGTCGCCGCACCTGCACCAAGCAGGATGTGACCTCTGGCTGTCAAACCCACCCGAGCGGCTGCGCCTGGCAGAGCCACACCAGAGCCTGCTCCAGGCGACAGCGCGGATCCTCGGCTGGAGTGAATCAGCAGCAGAGACAGCCTGAGTCACGCTGGAGAAACACCCGGCCCCGGCCACCGGCGGTGCCGTGCCCGCAGCCCCGAGCCCGCCAGGAGCACCCTGGAGGGGCAGCCCCAAGGGCAGACCCGTGGGGGCCCGCCACAGAGAGCATCAGCCCTGCAAGAGCTGGGGCTGGAGTTGAAATCGGGCATTAAACGATGGAGAAACCTCTGGAAGATGATTCTCCTGCCCCAGCGAGAGACACCTGCTGGGGGGTGGAATTAAGAGTCAGAGCCCTTTGTACCACGCACGGGGACTCGGCTCTGAAGGCTGATCAGCCGTGCACAATTTGGGAAGCAAATCCAACGAAATTGGGATCTTAAAGCAAGGCCGGCTTAACTAGACAAGTGTCTCTGCACAGTGGTGGCACAGCCAAAATAATCCGCTTTTCAGCTGAGGGCTGAGTCACGTTCCTGAGCTTCCCTGTATGGGGAATCTTGGGAAAACCTGAAGAGTAAAAATTTAGACTTAAAGCAAAGTAGAAAGGAAAAAAAATCAATCCCCCAGGAAGGGAGTGAGACCATGCAAACACTTGAGTAATGGAGCAGACCTGCTGCTGGGTGTGAGGTGAGACCTGATTTAGCCCAAGGAGCAAAACCAGCCTTTAAAAATAGAAGAGTCGGGTTCACAGCCAGTTCCAACCATCGTGTCCCCCCCAAGAGTGCTGCTCCAGTTCTGTGTCTGACCCAAGATGTCTCACCTCAGCTTCAGTCTCTGCTCCAAACTCAAGCTTTTTCCAAAAAGTCTTTAAAATAAAATCCATGTATAAGCCCAGTACTACCAATACACACCAGAACTCCACCAAACAAATCCTCCAGAACCTGCTGATGTTCTACACAATCTTGACCTGCACTCAACAGCTCGAGATGGGTGCTCCCAAAAACCCCATGACCTTACAGAGGGTCCCTAGCCTGAAAGCCCCTGTGAAAGGGAGGCCAGGTCTCTCCAAGTTGCATCAGAGACCAAATATTCCCTGAGTGGGCTAGACGGAGGAGCCAGGAACCCCACGGCCATCGACGGTGCAGGGAAAAGAGGCTGAAACTTGGGAGAGGTTTCTAACCACGTGCTCACAGCTGCCAGCTCAGGAGGAGAAGTGCTGGAGAGAAGGAGCCAACTGAGTCAGGGCCCCAGGGGCTGCTCCGTGGAGAGGAGGAGCGAGGACCAGGGAAATTCAGCTCTTGAGACTCAGTCAGGGCTGCCACACAGAGAGGGAGAGAGTTTACATGGACAGCCTGGGACTGCTGCTTCCCTGCAGCCAGCAGCACCCCTTTGGCTCTGGCAAGAAAGGGGGAGACCCCAAAACGGGGCATTAAAAAAATCCCAGCCACCGCAAATATCGCCCGCCACAAGAGCCAGGGCAGCACCAGGAATGTTGTAGCCACAGAGATGCTCATGAATTCTGCAGCATCCTGGTGCTGGGTGGTGACTCCAGCCAGGAATTGGGTGCACTCATTTGGGCTGCATTGCTCTGTGCCTCAGTTTCCCCTCTTGCCAGAGCAGTTCTCTTAAGCTATGGCAAAATCATACTGGTGTTTTTTCCCTGTTTTCTCTGGAAGTTGATGGTTCCCATGGCACTGCTGAGCTGATCATTTATCTAGAGCAGTGAGAAGGAAGCAGGGAGATCCCAGTACAAACTGGTGCCCCTCCAGCCTCACTTGGGCCTCAATCACAACCATCTCTGCTCCCTCCGATGCATTTCCCCTGCTGAAGCCTTTCCAGGAGCAGCTCAGCACACCGGAAAAGCAGAACCAAATGACACCAGGGGGAAAAGAATGAGTTGAATTATTGCGCTGGGGTTTATTTTTAATTTTGTTTAATTTTTTATTTGGAGCTTCACACCACTCAGAGCATCTCTCCAAGGTGAGGAGCCCTCAGAGATGAGCAAAGGAGGGGGGTACCCTTTTAAAATGGGTTCAGCTCTTGCTGCCCGAGCATTCTCTGCATCTGTGTGTTGCTCCAACGTTTGCTGCAAAAACACCTCCTTGCCAAACTGACCCCTGCCCCGCGCGCCGCTCGTGGGTGGGAAATGCCTGCAGAATTTCTTACCATTGATGAGGTTTTTTTACACCTCTAAATGCATCCAGAATTCATCTCGAGCCCAACTGCCTGCCTGAGTGCGCGTGGCAGATTCGCGAGCTGGGCGTGCCAGGGGCTGGGTGGGTACCGGGGGGTCGGTGGGCAGCGCTTTGGGGATGATCTGCGAGGAGCTGGCAGAGGAGACACGCGCAGAGCAGCGCCCGAGCGCCGGGCTGGGAGCCCGCAGACGCGCCCGGTTTTGGGGGACACGTCCCGGTGCCCGTGGGCAGGGACAGCCCGGCGGGGTCTCTGCTGTGGGGACGCACGCGGGGCCACGGGTGGTGAGGGGACAGCGGGACCGTGCGGGGTGTCAGCGGTGCCTGCCGGGGGGCAGGGGGAGCACAGCCACGGGGTGTCCCCTGGGGCTGCGGATCCTGCGCGTGGGGAGCGTGAGCTGCGTGGGGCCGGCCACGAGGATCCCGCTCGCTGCAGGAGCCGAGCCCCAGCCCTGACCTCCGCTCCACACCTGGGCTGTTCAATGTGGGTTTTGGCACCGTGCGGCCCAGCGAGAGGAGCCCAAACATCCTATCCTAGAGCGTCCTGAAACGCTGCCAGGAGGCAGCCCTGCCAAGGACAATCCCTCATCTCCATGTGCCCAGGAGGTGCCCAGGGAGCACTCGAGGGCGCACAGGGGGCAGGGATTGTGCTTGGCCCCAGTTTCAGCCCAGCTGTCCCAGATGGGATGTGTTGGAAGGGGATTGGGAGGCCATGGAAGAGATGGATGGGAGATGGCTCATGTGCCCCACAGTCGGAGGGGGACAGTTATGGGGGGCCTCCTGTAACCCACCAGGAAAGTCAGTCTTGCCCTCAGGCAAGGTGAAGGAGGTGAAGACTCGACCCCAGCCCGGCCCCATCCCCGCTCCCCACCGGCACATCTCGGGAGCTTACCCTTGCCGCCTTGGACGAGTAGGGATCCTCAAAGAGCGCCCACATCTTGGGCTGCCAGTTCCGGCAGCAGCCACCCCCTCCAGCAGCCCCCGCCGCCCCTGGGGGCCTGTCGTCCATGCCCAGGCGCTGAAGGGCCATCTCCCTACCCCCTTCCTCTTCAGGTTCCTCTCCACCAGCCCCTCCGCCGGGCTCGGGGCTCTCGAAGATGTCCAGGGCCTCCTCGGCGTCGCGGTGCTGGCGGTAGGTCATCCAGCAGCAGGGCTCCACGTCGGTCTCGTCGATGCCCCAGTAGGTCAGCTCCTCCTCGAAGAGGGGCCCGCAGATGTCCGCGGGGCAGTGCAGCTTCCCCGTGCGGTAGTAGTTGAGCACGTAGGAGAAGATCCCGGGGTGGCGGTCGAAGAAGAACTCGTTGCTTTTGCCGTCAAAGTCAAAGTTGCTCTGGGCATCGGGGTCAGCCAGCCAGGCCAGGCGGGTGCCCGGCAGAGTCCGCAGGGTGCTTTTGTAGGTCTCATGCCGGGTGCCACCTACATTGATGGTGATCTTGTCCGACTCTTCCCCTTTGCCCATCTCTTCCTTCAGGCATGTTTTGGAGGGTGGTTTGTTCCCAGACTTGCGTCCACGGTAGGAGGAGACACACACCGAGCTGATCATAGATTTCGGTGGATGGGAGATGCCCACAACGTGCACCCTTCCTCCGGGCGAGGAGCTGGGGCTCAGCGAAGGCGGGAGAGGAGGACAGAGATGGGACTGGGGAGGGGAAAGGGGGGGGCTCAGGCTTGGCTCCGGCCTCGGGGGGAGCAAGCTGGA
>VWZN01019729.1:479371-533228 GCA_013396955.1 Regulus satrapa | reverse complement strand
TTATTGTAGTGCCCGGGCTCGGCTCTCCTTTCTTGCGTTCCCACGGGATTCGGCGTTAGGAGGTGACACAAAGTTTCGATCACCTCCGAGTCCGGTGTTCCACTTACTGAAGGGGAGCGGGGTGGTCTNGAGGCGCCGCTTCCTCCGGGCCCGGCGCTGCCCGCGCCCCGCATCCCGCACGGAGGGAACCGCCTCGGGCACGGCTTCTCTGGAAGCCGACGCGCGACCCGCTTTTAATGCTTTCTGGGAGTTTTGTTGGATTCTGTTTTAAATGACCGAGAATGGGAGTTCCTAGCGTTTCCTACAGCGAGGTGGTGTTCTCCAAGCAGAAGTCTCTCCCTGTTAACTCTTGGCAGTTCCGTCTCGATTTGTGACCGGTTCCTTCTTTCTCGTTTGTAGCGCTTGGCCGTTCGGAACAACTTTTTATGGTTTTTTTTTTCATAGTCTCTTTTCCTTAAGGTCTATTTATTATTATTCGAGTATTTTTTGAACTCTCCCAAGACTTATTAATGTGCGGGCTGGCTGATTGTGTGCAGAGAAATAAATACCGCTAGTGATTTTGCACCATCATTAATCTTTGTCATCTTGGTATCACTTGTTCATTATCCTCAACTCATAATTTTGTGGATCTGTCTTCCTGGTAGTCGCTCACAAATTCAGTACCACAGATCTAGTATAGGGCTCTGTATTGGGTAACATAGTTTGTGTTCTTTTATGGCTGGGTAACAGTTTCATTACTAAATGAAACATGGTGTGAGAGCTGCCTTGCTTTTAGCATAAACGTGAATATTTTTGCTTCGGAAAACCCTGGAGGTGAACGGGCTGGAATCCCCACACTGTTCTGATTAATCAAAGACTAAAAAAGCTTCCAAGATATACATAGGAAAAAAAAAAAAGATTTAATCCCATCTCTGATAAATAGATCTTGCTCTGTAACTCACAGGGGTCGTGTTGGTCCTTCTTGATAAAACCAGTGACATTTTATGGTGTTTTAAATTGCTAGTTCATAGATTAAAATACTTAGTTTAAAAATGCATTATGTTACTTGAATAGCGTATTTTTTAAAGGAATTAGCGAACTGGTTGGTAATCTAACACAGATTCCATAAATATATCACATTTGAACTTTACGTATTCAAGTTTTTCAATAGTGGAGTGAAATAATTTCCACTTGGAAGGAGTGTAGATCGAATTGTCAGCTAAATATTCTCCGGGTTTAATTTGTCTCAGTATAATTTACCAATAGCAACTGAATTATATAAAAAAAAGTCATGTAGACAGCTTCTCTTGAATATTACATGCTACTGCAGTCTCCTGTAGAAAATAGCTGCAGGCAACAAACCACTTGAAAGTTACTGCTCTTGGTGGTGGGAGCAACTGTGTTAGACATAGTTAAGTCATGAAATGATGTTGGCACATCAAAGCTTTATGAACTTTTTAAAATTAGATTGCTCTTTGTCACTTACGGTTCAAATTTAGAATGATTCCAGAATCCTCGTATGTCATTTTCATTTGTGGTCTTACTGTCTCAGTTGGTTTGCTGCAGGCAAATATTTTAGGAGAGATGAGCTTTTCTTAAACTTGTGTGCCAGTAAAAACAGGTTGTATGTTTTACAGACACCTGAAATACTTCAGTTGCTTATTTTCACCAAATGACTCCCAGAAAAATAAGCCAATATTTCTGCTTGTTACTTGTGCTTGTTGGATGTGGCACTGGAATTCTGTGTTTTGTCAGATGAGATAAGGTTTTCAACTCAGTGTGACCTCTGCCTACAGTGGCCACTTCTTCTCTGACTAATTTGAAAAGTTAGGAGAATATTGTGGGTGTGAACTTCCAAATTGGTATTGTTTGGTTTTGGTGGTGGATGTTGTTTTGTTTAGTGTTTTTTGTTTGTTTTTCTCCTCATTGTTTCTATTTCTTCTTCTTTTTTTTCTTTTGATGTATGTAATTATGAAAACATACTGGAAAGAGGAATATGTTGTCGATTTGGTCTCTGTCAGAGATGTGAGAATTTTCAAGAGTTTCATCTGGTTCAGTGCTTGTTTTGTCATGGAAAGAAGTGATTGATAGCAGCCATCAACATACCAGTTTAATACTCTTAAATGAAAGCTTCGCTCTCTTTCTCAGTATCACTTAAAACAGTCATATTCTGAAAACTTCATTTTATATGAGGTTCATTGACAAAGAAGAGAGCGATAATCTAGTTCTTGGGAAACGGAGGTGAGCAGGGAATTGGAGTTTCAGGTTGGAAAAACCCCTTTGCACACAGCAGATCCACGGAGGAGCGGAAAGGGCTCTTTCTTCTTCACGTGCATCGCAACAACTTCACCGGTGACTTAGCCCAGAGCCGCCGTTGACATCGATCCCGTGCAGCGTGCCAGGCGAGCTCCCGGGTGAAACGGGGATCCCCGGAGGTGCTGCGCTTCCCGGGCGGCGGCGGCCCCGCTCCCCCCGCGCTGCAGCGGCCGCNTCGGCGGGGCTCGCTCGGAAGGGCCGCCTCGAGGAGGGAGCCGGCTAAGCTCTTCCCTTCCCTGGACAGGTTTCGTGTTTGAACAGCAGTACAGTGACTTCACTTGGCTTTAGCTGCTTTCAAAAGGTTCCGCGTCTCCGTGGTTTAAGGTTAAGCCTTGGGATCTGATTTGACTTTTGACAAGGTCGGGTATTTAGTGAAGAGCGCTTGTATTCTCGTTTTGAGAGTACAAGGTTAAAGTTGTAGGGTTTTAAAAATTTTTTCCATAAGTATTTGCATCTTGTCGTTGATAAAAATCTGGTAAAGTTGGAAATCAATTTTTTGTGGAAATAAATACAAAATAAGGGAAATCTCCGAAAGTGACCCTCATTTAGATCATCACAGACAATTGTAGGGCTGATGCTGGTTTGTTGAAGTTGGGAAGTTTGTCCGGAGAAAGATTGTTTCGGTGCTCAGGTATCAACACATAAACTGTTCTGTTTTTCTTGATTTGTCAGTTTAACGGGTGAGATCACTGAGACTAGACCAGAATCCTACATTTGATGGGTTATACCATTCCATTACTTCAGAGTACTCAATCACTTTTTAGTATCCCTGTATTTCCACTGTTTAATCGTCCTAGATCTATGAGATCTTGGGTAGAGAAGAGGGAAAGGGAAACATTTCTCTCACAAACGTTTTCTGAGATCTGGCACCCAGTTTTGGAGATAGGAATGTGGGAAAATATTATCCCCCAGGGTACTCCTTTGGCTTTCACGCGGTAGCTAAATACTTAGTGCCTTCCTAGCTGGCTTTCCTAGCTAGAAATTTGTATGGAGGAGGCCAGGACTAGTCTGTACTTAAACTTCTTTTTTGCCAGTTTGAGTCAGAAATGGAGAACATGCAGGGCTGTACTTGTGTGCAGCTATCTCTTGTCTTATTGTGGCTTCAGAGAGAAAACAAGCAAGTTGTCCGATAGCTGCTTCGTCCAGGTATATACTGCACTGTTGTCTATTCTGCACATTTTTCTGATTGTGTAGTTAGCTATGACTTCTGCCTTTGGAAGGCTTATTTTTGCAAAAGAATTTGATCAGAGGAGGGAGTAGATGCAAGAAGATTGGCATATATAGCAGGGTAGTTTGTGATCTGTGATTGAGAAGCTGATCACAATACCTACCCAAAAAAGTATCTGAGAACATGTGTTGATTGGTTTTGGTTTTCTTTGTGTTTTTTTTTTTTTTTTTTATAGGTAGGCGAGTGGTTTATTTTCTTATGGCTCTGAATTTAATGGCTTATTAGTCCTGCCCTTAGACAACCTTCCATGCATTTTTCCTTCAGTAAATGTTACTTATTAGAGCAAGGGAATATGTGTAACACTAGAAATAATTTTGTGGTTTTTTTTTTGTTACTGCTTCTATGTAGCTCTAGAGAGGAAAGTATTTTTGCATCTGCTCCCATTGTTCAAGGGTTGATAGAACAGGCTGATGACTTCTGCTTGTGTTTTGAAAAATGGTGCCTGTTGCCATATAATGGATATCTCTGCAGCGGTGTAGATGGATAAGAATTATAGCTGAAATTTCAGGGCTTCTTATTAACAAAATGATGAATTTGATTGTACTGACATTTTGGAAAAGGCAAAACATTTCTGAAACTACGACTATTTAAAAAAATAGCAGCAACGCTCGGCAAATACCTTGCAAAGCTTAGGTGTGCGTGTTTTATTAGTTGGGCTTGCATTCCAGTTTGGCTCTGGAGTTTCTGCGAAGGTTTGGTGCCCGTGAGCCAGCGAGCCGTGCGTGGTGTGGAGCACACCTGCCCTCACCTCAGGCTCCCCTCTGCAGGGAGGGCAGGGCAGGTGGGAGCTCTCCCGACGCTCCGGCGAGGGTGAGCGTTCTCCTCGGAGCAGTTCCCTTCTCCTGCTCAGTCCCTGTGAGGTGACCGCAGAGAGTTGGGCCTTCCCGAGCTCATGGCGCAGTTCTTGCTTAGGGCTGGATTGCAGTTCTTTCCTGAACATAGAATTGCAGCCTAAGTTTTAAGACCTTCCTTGCAGCATCATGTCTGGGCAAAAGAAAACTGACTTCTGCTTTGTTTACAAATCAAAATAAGCTGTTCAAGCCAGTCTTTCCTACTATTACCTCTTATTTCTTCCTGGAAAACTCTCAGTTCATCCCTTAAGAATGATCAACTGAAAATTTGGACCATATGAAGTCTTAGTAAGCAGATAATAAGCAAATGATATAATTGGTTGAGTCTTTTTTTTTTGTGTCAGAGTGGCAAAGACGGTTCATTATAAAGTTTTTAGGGGGTAGGGGTGTGAATATTAAAGGTCTGTATTTTTTCATATGTCACTTTTGTTAATGTGCTGTGAGTAATTGAATATATAAATTACTGAAGATACCAAAATCCCCAGTGTAAGTTGTAAATGTGAAGAACACAGCCTTGTAATTGATGTGTGCATTTGAGGTGTCTGGTTTTCAGTTTAAAGGTGACTGTCCAACAGGAGTCCAGGAATAAGGTATTTGTTATAATTATGGATACAGTGGTGAACTGATTTATTTTGTGTAAGATGGTGGTGCATCCTGACCACTGATTTTCTTAGAAATGGAGGACTGATTATTATGGTGTTCTTTCCAAGGGAGGAAACTGGGAAAAGTTGTTCAGGCCTTTTTTTTGCTTCCAAAGCAAGGATGACCAGTGGCTGCAGTCATATGTATATATATCATATGGCAGAGCTGTGTTTGCAGCAGAAAGAGAATCGATAAGGTAAAGAATACAGTTTAAATCTATTTGAAAAGGCTATCATATTAATAATTTAAGATTATTAACATAAGAATTTGTAAAACCTGTTTTCTACTATTTTAGGATGGGAACAATATTCTTGCAGGAAGATTCCAGTTTGGTGTATGGCTATATACTATTTTTATTCTTTCTTATGTACCTGTTTGGACAACTGTATCCAAAATACTTTCCTTTAACACCACATGAAACAAAGCTTTGTGTAATGAATGCACAATTGCTTCCTAGAAGTAATGGCACAATGAAAAATTATTTGTATTCTTGGTCACAGAATTGCTTGGGTGGGAAAGGACCCCTGGAGGTCTAATCCAGCCTTCTCCTTAAATCTTGTCCTGTAAGGCTGCTTGTCAAGTTGAGAATGTCTCAGAGGATGAAGTTTCCACAATCTCTCTGACAATCTATTAGGCTGTTCCTATTGAAAGGTCCTTCTTTATTTCAGATTTTAAAGTTATCTTAAATTCCTGTGAAGATTCATGTTTTTCAGCCCCCAATATGTGTTCAGAGAGTCTCTCTTGATGTCGGAGGCTTGGGACTGTAATGTCCCGACTTAGAGCTTTTTTTTCCTGGAAATTTTAGAAAAAGGGACAGGTGAATGGCTGCTGAATGGCTTTTTGGTACCTGCTTCTCTCTTCCCTCTGGTTCCATGTGTTGTATTCATCATTCTGTCCGTGCTCAAGCTTCACTTACTGTGTCTGACAAAGTCTTGCAAATAGAACTTCCTTTCCTAAGCATTCACCTGTTCACTTAAGTGTCATTCATACAGGAATCAAAATGATTCTTCTTGCAGTTTTCGTGTTGAAGCAGTGATATTTTTATTCCTTCTCGTAAGTATTATTTCTAGAAATCTACAGTTCATTTGAAACTATGGTAACCAGAAAGGAAAGCTGCACAAGTATCTCTCTTGGTTGGTTATAGGTCTGTTGTTACTTGCCTAATAAACAATTGGCTAAAGAAAAGGTGAAACTGGCTTTTGCATGTTGATTTACCAAACGTAGAAATGGTTTAACAAGGCTTCAGTAACAATGGAAAGTGTTTGAGTGTTCTTCCTCACTCAGTTACATTTATTTTCAATATTCTACGTTTAAGCTTGTTTTATCAAGTGTGCTTCCATTCAACTAGTTTTGGTAAGTTGTGTTTTCAAAACTGAGGTATATATTAGTATTTGATTAATTTTAAGATGTTGATCAATTAAAAGGTATTGCTGATGCAATGATGTGTATGCTGTATTACCACTCTGCTAGGAAGCAAACCAGGTTTTGTACACAGAGGAGCTGTGGCTTGACAGTTGAAGTATAATTTTCTAAAAAAGCAACCTTTAGGGATTTTATTTCTTTTGCTGTATGGCATTGTCTCTGTTATACTGTTCAATTTCTCTTCAGCAGTACAGTGGTTTTATGAAAGTTAACTTATAATGTGATTGTATCCCAGAGCAGTACTTGGTGCTAAACAGACACTTTCAAAGGTGGCAAGATGCAGATTGTTTACATCAATACCATATAAAAATGTCAAAGACATTTTTAGACACTTTCAGTTCGATAGCACTGGATAGAAGGAAACACAGAAATTCATCCTCTTCATATACTGTAGGTCACTCATTAAGATTCTTCCTGTTCACCCGCAAATGCAGTAACAATCTCTGTAAAATTGAATTCTCTAGAGGCTGTAAACTATGCAAAGCATACCTTGCATTCAAAACTGGTCAGAGAAGTTTTGTTTACAAGGGAGGGTTTATGCATTCTTGCATAATCCTACAAATGGGCTTAGTCTTCCCCTATCTCCAGTGGAGGGAAGCATGGAAAAATCCAGTGGTTCTTGTGGATGCAAGGTTGACTCAATGTTCCTGGTAGCTTGGGGATTTAAGAAACTTATTGAAGCTGTTCAGTTCCTTTACAGGAAACACTGTTTGTTAGTATATAAGGACTTAAGCATCCTAGGAGATGAAATGGGATTACTATGATGAAGGAAAATATAGCAAGAGAGATGGGAAGGTAGGAATGTGCAAGAATATGGTGATGAATACTAAATCCATTGCTAAAGTACATTTCGTGTCCGGTTCTATCATCTACTCTTCTTTATTCTGATGTGGAAAATGTTGGCATTGAGTTATTAGATACATACAGTATAAGTAAATGCTTTAATGTTAAAACTTCATCTTGAAATACATCACCGGACGTGGAAAGGTGCAAATGTTTGTCTTGAAAGTTTAATTTTTCAGTTTGTAACTATCAAACATTAAAGGGTTTTAATGGGATTTGGAGGGCAGAAGTCAAACTGACGATCCATTGAAAATGTAGTTTTTTCTGTGAGGGTGCTTGGTGGAGAGACTAGTTACTTATGTGAAAGCAGAATCCAGCAGTTTTGTAACTAAGTAATTTTTCAACATAACTTCACATGCAGAGTTTGCTCTCTCATTCAAAGTGTTCTTCCTTCCTTCCTTGTTCGCTTCAAGAGATGAGCCTTCCCACTCACAGGGCAGTCCCATGAGTGGGTGCTGCTGCGAGGAGGGTTCTGTCTCCGTGTCCCGAGCACGTGCTCTGCTGCTGACCTTGTGCCTGTGTTTTATGAGCACTTGAACCCTACAGGTGAGCCGGTTTAAGGAGCTAAACTCTGAAGAGTAGTGTTTTTCTGTGGGTTATATTCCTGTCAAATGTGTACTGCTTCTGCATGAAAGAGAATATTGGAGCTTTTGGCCAGTAAGAAGACAGAAATACTCAATATTTCAGTAGTATAAGTGTTTTATCACTTACCTGGTCCAATAGTAGTAGCAGTGTCTTCTGTGGCTGTAGAGCCAGGAAAAGAAAAGTTTATTCCTTCTGTAATCTACTACTTTCCTACCTGTTCTTACTCATAAAAAGCTCAGGGTGACATGTCAATTCCGAAAGTAGTCCTGTAATCTCTGCAGTGATCTCCATTTTATCTTCCCCCCCCCAAATGTTGCCAAGTCTGTCATAGATCAATTAGAGCTCCACAAGGAAATTCAGGACTGCAGTTGATTTGCATTAATTTATGCAGGCAGGAAGATGATGTACATTTTTGCTGGTTAGAAGTTGTGCAGGTGTTACTGGGAATAAGATTGAAGAAGTAAAAGAAGATTTTAAGAACAGCTATAGATTTTTTTTTTTTTCTTGCAGCTTTGGCATGGTTAATTAGATGCTCTTGTACAAACCCTGCTAGACCTCTTCCTTCAGCTGGATGCTTCCCAGCCTGCTGTGGTTAGATATTATGATGAGCCTTTGCACTCTGGAGTTTTCTGTGGTTCCCGGAAGCTGCAGTGCAGTTCTGTACCTGAGCTCTGGCCTGTTTGCAGAGTGTGGGCCTTGCTATGCCGTGGGCTTACATCCCACCCCTCCTACCTTCCGTGGCTTTTGGGGCTGAGGCTACAGGTCTTATCTCTGAGAGCACCTGATAATTAAATCAGACATACCCTTTTTTAATCTCATACGGTATTAATGTTGTCCTTCAGAGATATTGAGAAATGCCTGAACGTGTCATGGGCTTCTCCTCTACCTCACTTTTGGCTCAATTTATACCCTTTTGTTTCCTTCCACTCTTGGAAGAAAGCTTGCAGAGTGTTTTTTGCAACGTGGGATCCTAGCTAAGATGATGCTGGCTTCCTTTATGTGTTTGGGAAGAGCTTTGCTCTTGAATGATCAGAAGCTATTACATTGTGATTCACTGCCTAATTCCTCGCCATTTTAGATGTTAAATCTGGGAAATCTAGTCTGCTCTAGGCAGAACTGTGATGCATTGAAAATATGATTCTATATGAAAATCAAACTGACACCTCCACCGTAGGCCGAGTTTGCTCTGTGAAGTTGTGCTCTGGTCAGGAGCACTAGGAAATAGGGGAGTCGTATTTACAGGATGTTTGGAGTTCTGCAGATCATTTTAGGTTGTACAGCGGATTACAGAGATGTGGGTTGTTCAGCATGCATTTATATAAGCTGTGTTGGAACAGGAGTTTCTTTTTTGGTGTTGGAATTTGTAGCAGGCAGTAGGCATTGGCTCTCCCCAGTTTTGCAGGTGCTCCTTAGAAGGACTGTTGTGAATATAGCTGCAATTGCCCGAGCTCTCTGTTTCTCCTTACTGCTGTTGAAATGTTTCTGTGGGACTTCCCTGCTTGGAAGCATGCCAGAATGAGTGTGTGGGAAGACTTAATACTGGCTACTTACATAGCATTTTGTATGTTCAAACTCCTCTACAAATATTAACTAATCTTCATTTAACATTTGAGACTAATTTCTGTCAGTATAAATCAGTAACAGGCAGTTATGACCCCTATTTTTTGATGTCAAAAGAACAAAATGCTGTAACTAGGAATAGTAAGGCTAATCTTTATCATCACATTAACTTACCACTTTTTGTCACTGTACCTTCCTGGTTTCATGTGGTGTAGAAAAAAAGTTAGGAATGGAGTGCAGTGCTGCTCTTCAGGAGGTCTCTGCATTGTAGGATGCTGACTGTGGGAAGGAACCACATTGTGTTCGTTTTGTGTGTAGTATTTCAAGCTTTTCTGTATCGGTTTTTGTTTCTGCAATATTAAGGTTTATTTCTTTCCAGTCCGGGGAGCCGTAGCATATTCATAACAAGTAATGCTGTGAGAATAATATTAATTCTGAGCTTGTTAGGTTGAAAATTCCTGTGGAAGTTACTAAGGCTTACCCTACTTGTGTTTTGGCATTATAAATGCCAGTTTTCAGTTAACTGCTATTTATTAACTAGAACTGCTATGGTAAATTCATTAAGCTGTTAGTGTTTTAATTACTGCACCAAACCAGAAGCATCTGTGGATGTTTTTATTAGGGTCACATATTTCACTTTGAAAATTACTGTTACATTGTTTTTTGTTGATGCTGTTGATCAGCTCTAAGTTACTACTGTGTTGTAGGGAAGTATTTTGCTGCAGCAGTGTCTAAAAAAATCAGCATATCAATTTCAGACAGATTTATAATTAATAAAATTGCCCTTTTGAGTGGCAGTTTTTGCAGATAGTTTGTTTTCCATTCTATTAGCCAGATTTTCTACAGGTTCTTTCTATTTTGAAGAGATATTAAAATTTTTCTTCATGTAATTTGCAACTGTAGTTTGCATGAAGTGATAAATGTGTGTCTTTTCAATTTGGATTGGATATATTTTCGTGCTAAGCATCCTGGTAAAGTGTGGCCTCAGGTCTGGCTTAACTTCAGATTTTGTCATTCCAGCTTTTGCTTTGGCAGTTAAACATGAAAGAGGTTTACCCAGCGAATTGCATGCTGGAAACGGCATGGATGAATAGCAAGAAGTATTGAGGTCAGGGTCCTTAGTGTAGGTGTGGTGGTGTCTAAACCAGCTCGTTTTCTGCAGCACCGCTGGCCTGGGCACTTCTGTTCCATTGGGTTCCTCTTGGAGACACAGAGTGCTAAGGGAGGGGAAGTGCTGGGTTGGGTTTACTGGTCTTCAATTCAAAAAGAAAGCCCTTAAATGGATGTAATTTATTTTTCATTAGTTATCATTTGTAACTAATAGCGTTATTTGTAGAAGCTACATATATCAATGAAGAAAATAATTACACACAAAAGGACTAGTTCTCATTTCACACTCTGACAGAATCGAGCTACTCACTTCAATCTGTCTGTGCTGGGATTAAGCTGGTCCTGGCTTTGCATGGAGGAATGGGTTCTAACCATGTCTGATGTGTTGAAGTACCTTCGTAATAGTAACGGATTAGAGAACCTGGATGAGACCACTCTGGGTTTTACTTGGTAAAATGAGCTAGTGGTTCATTTTTCTGCAGGAATTCAACAATTTTCTATTTCTGTCACATCTCAGCTGCTTTCATTGCCATTTTATGTAGGCTTTAAGCAAAGGCGATCAACTGTTGGCTTACCAGAACATTGAATTTATTCACACAGCACAAACCAGGGTGAGTTAAGAATTTTCATTACTGTGGGAGAAACATCATGTGGGGCCAGGCTTTTCTGTTTCATAGCTGGCTAGGTAACACTTGGTACAGGCACTTGGGTGTTGTACTAAATATTCCTCATGGTGCCACAGCCAGTGAGAGTAGGCTGGCTTTGGAGGAGTGGGTGGCAACTTCTGAAGCAGTTGTAGCCACCAGAAGAGCACGGACATCTCTGTTTGCTTTTGATGAAATTGGACAGTTGTTTGTCTGCCATCGTGTCTCACTGATTTTCGAAAGAGCTGTTTTGCACCAGCCACAGGACTCTTTTGTTGAGGCAGCTCAGTTTATTAAGCTGTTGGAGAGCTAATTCATTGAAAAGAAATTAATAGATTGTTGCTCAACAAAGAGCATGACAAGTGCCCTCGACTATGAAGTATGGCCAGAAGTAAATGCAAGAAGGGGGCGGTGGGACTGCTCATTTTCCAGTAGCAACCCCTCTATTCTATTGTATTATTAAACTGCTGTGGTTATTGTTTGTAGTTCCATTCATTATTTAGCAAAAAAGGGGATAGTTAATGCAGTCTCTTTAAAAATTGGTATAAATGTCCTCTTAGTTGATAAGTGAAAGGAATAACAGAATAAAATTCAAAATGACTAGAATTTGGCCAAGTTGTTACTGTTGAACAGCTTCCTTTTCTACAAGTCAATGACAAGTTGAGAAGGTGTAGAAAAGGCAAAGATTATCAAGTAGGAAAGTAAATGGGAATGGTGGAAGTGCCCAAGTTGTAGAATGCATTTTGTATAACATGTAACGTATTTTATATTCTAAATATTTAATGATAGGGGTGCAAAACCTTTTAACTGCTGGAGGGCATGATGGTTTGAAATGTATATTCAATTTTTAGTTTTGGTAGTTCTGTACAAAACAGTTAACTGTGGCATTTGGAGTTAAAGGGTTTGTTTGGCAGGTCATACATTGGACTTGTGTACCTCAGTAGCATAGAACAGAGTCAAGACTTAGAAAATGGGATAAAACATGGGATATCTGTGTTTCTGCTATTGAAGTGGTTCTCTGTAGGCACCAGTCTGGGAATACATTATACTGCAAATGAAATGGAGGAGGATTCCTCATGTGTTTTGGGGGACCTGTAAATGGCTGAATTAATTGGTTATATATCCAACAGTATAAACTACATATTGCTGTAAAATCACTGCTGGTTTGGGCATCATACAAAATCTTAATTATTGCAGTTGTCACATCCTGAAGCACTAGCATGTAGCGAATCAGAAGTTTTTATCTTCTGTGGTAGTAAACAACAGACAAAAAAAGTTACTTGAAAAATGTATTTCACCAGTTTTGTTACTGATCCTCAAATCTTGAGAAAGCGATGCTAAGGAATGTCTTTCAATGGATATACATGGAATGAGTTCAAAAGGAGAGCAAAATAGCTTGTTTACATTAAGAGAAATGTAAATTACTGAGTAATAGAGTTGTCAAAATGGTAAGAAAATATTGGTTTAGACTCAGCACTGAAGAAAAGGCAAACTTATGGCAGTAAGGAGTGTCTAAGGAAAATGGAGTTAGGTATATACTACAGTATTTTGGTTCATGATAGTCTATATTTGTTTTACTGGACAAATAAGGCTTTCACTTTTGTCCTGTTATGTAAGTTAAGGTTTTTATTCCAAAAATACTCTTGTATTTTAATTCTTTAGAATAATAGTGTCTTTTGAAGCTGTATGTTTTGTATGTGTCTTCTCTTTCTTTGTCTGCATTCTTGACAACCACCCTTTCCCCCAAAGCACAAAATTCAACTGGTGCTGTGTCAAGGAAAGGCTTCCATTTTCTGTAATGCTGCTGTTAGTATTGCTTCAGATTGTTTTAAAATTATAAAATAATTATCATATTTAGCATAAGGCCTGGCAGCACTCTTGAGTGCAGAAACCTGGAAGATGGTGTGATTTGAGTATCATGCTACAATTTTGACTGTTAGTTGACTCTAAGTTAGTCTGTGTTTAGACTCTTTGCTGGTTTAATTTCGGCTGAGATGGATTTTTGTTCTGAAGACGCCGTGCGGTGCCTCGGAGCAGGCCGGGTTATTGTTCCCCCGAGTGCTGCTGGTGCACTGTGGGTGCTGGCGCTAGGGGTGGCCATTCCTGTTGTGTGCATTATCTCCTTCTATTGCTTCATGAGGTACAGAATGAAATTCATTAGTTGTATTATTGTTGAACTTCCTAATAACTGGAAATATTACTGGACTACTAAACTGCTCTTCATTGAGAGCTTCATTAAAATAAAGGTGAAAGATACTGCAGAAAAGCCTAATTTTACTTAATAAATACTAAATTATATGGTAGGTAAATACAGTCCATTTCATAATGGCAGAATATTAATCTTCCGATCATAATTTGGTAGCAGTTACTTTCCTGAAGTAATTCTTTAACTATGCCAGTTTCATTTTTTCCTCCTGCTCTCTCATTCCTGCCCCCAGATATTTAGAATTTATGATTAGCATCTGTCATTTAACACTCTTAACTCTTCTGTCTTCTGGAATTCTATGCAAGACATGGTGTGCTGCCCTATTTAATTGCATTTTTTTTTCTTGCATTGATGTTTGCTAATTCATCTTGCGAGGTAAATGCTCTTTGGAGTAAGAAGGAGGAAGGGGGGAGCTGTCAGTAATAGAGATGGAGGCTAATGGGTCCACATCAACCCCTACCACTAACAAGGCATAAGAAACTCCACCAGGACCTTTTAAAAAATCTGCTAAACCAGATGAAGTGTAAGGGGCAAGCTGGGGTTTTAAGGGCCTGTTCATTGCTGTGGAAGTAGACTTGATCACTTAATGCCAGTTAAGGCAAAAGGCTGGAAAGGGAGAAATAAAATACTTTCCCTGATTTTGTCACTCATAATTCTTTAGCTAGATGCACAGTATTACAAAGGCTTTTAAAATTTTTTTAATAGGTTTTTAGATGTCTAGATTATGTCCACCTATAAGACTGTGAAGGCCCACAATATACTTAGTTATGAATTCAAGTTCATAAAACAGTCCTTGAACTTAAATTCCATTTTGTTCTTGTGTGTCTTGATGGAGAGGATATAAAGCAAATACTTTTTCACTATATGAAGAATGGTTTTCACATCATTAGATCAGTCAGCTTTAATTGAAATTATTCATTACTTTGCAGTGAGAAGTACAGGATTGTACTCTTGAATAAATGTTTGAAAGAAATTTTCTGGTAATAACATTCTCCTTTTTTTTGTTTGTTTTGTTTTTTGGGTTTTTTTTGAAGTGTATATGGTTTCTAATATAGCTTGGATATGTAATAATGTGTGCTCCACAAACTGGGCTGTGAAAACCCAAGCTTAGAGCAGTGATTGTTAAAATAAAGAGAGCAGCAGGTGCATTGCTGAGCTCTTGAGGGAAGTGGGGTTTGTTAGGGTTGAGTCAGAGGGGCACTGCAGCCCTTGCAAAGCTAAGGTGTGAGCTTTGGTGGTCTTGCTCTTTGTTTTGTATGGTTTTAGTGATGGAAGCTTGAAACTCAGGTGAGCGGTAACATTTCAGTCGTTTAACTTTGGAGAAGCCCAAAAGCCCCAAGGAGGTTGATTGTAGTGGGTAGTCATCCACTCCTGACACTTTGGCCAACTGTGTTGAACTTTATACATTATGCCTTGCTTAAAGGTCTGTAAAATTTGCATCCTGATATGAAATCCTCTAATTTCTTTGTCAGTAGCATTTGTACTGCACTGGTGTCCAGCTGTGGAGGAAAAAAATTTAAAATGCAAGCATTGGGTGTTCAGTGTTTCTTTTCACGTAACTGGATAAAGCATGTGAGATTAGCCACTAGAGGAGGTAGCCACTAAAAGATTCCATAGTACTTTTCACAATTTTGTACCTTAAATTAAAAAAAAGAAAGTTCTTTTGTTGTCTTACAGCGTTTGTGAACACTTTTGTCAATCTTTTGGCTTTTTCAGGGAGCCATACAAGATTGCCTTGTCTGAAGGGTGCCTTATAGGTCAACGACCTGTTCTAAGGACTAGGCTTATATAGTTAAAAAGTTGCCTTTTAAAAAGAGAACGGTTGTATATTTGCAAATATTTACGGGGGACAATAGTTTTGAATGGATACACTTTGTTCAGATGGATTACACGGAACATCCTTCTCCTCGTGGCGTTGGAAGCCCGGATGAATCAGATGATGAGTTACTGCCTGCGTTGTAATTTGACTGCCCATACTCCCTGTGTTTGTAGGATTTTTAGTCTGGGAATTGCAGAAGCCTTCCAGGAGCAGTTGACACAGTCTCACTAAAGTGAGACTTAAAATTTTTGTGAGAATGCCTGGTTCTTGATTTTCTTCTGATCAGTAAGAAATCATAAAGGAGCCTGTGCTACAAGGATGGATAGATAGGGATTTAAGTGTGAGTGCTGTCTATATGCTAATATTCAAGAAGGTTTTGAAAAACTAGATATCATCTGTTACAATGTCTTTTTTTTTTCTTGCTCCCCACATGAAAATACAGTCAGCACTGAAACAGCCATAGCAAAAAAAAAATAATGGCTGAGGGAAGATCAGGAAGATGAATTTTATACCACGTTTACAGTTTTCTTTGGGCTTTTTTGTTAATTTTTCTGTTTTGTTGGAACACAGATAACCCGTGTCTGATTTCACTTATAAAAGTTTGTGAAAGGTTTGTTTCATATGACTGGAAATTAATAAATTATAATTTTATCTTTTTTTCTTAAAATACTACTCTTCATGAGTGATTTCATCCATATTAAAAATACTCAAATATCACTATTTCTTGTGAAAGAGGAGAATTTTGCCAATTGTGGCTCACCAAAGGTTTTTAGTAGTAAGCTCTCCCCACTCATGAAGAAAAGCGTGTGTATCCCCCTTCCCTGTGGCTGAGGGGACAGAATTCTGCAGCGCTGCTGGCTTGGTCCTCGTGCCTTGGAGCTGAGAGGGCCGCCCAGAGCTGGTGGTGGTTCAGGTTTTGTTCTCTCCCTGGCCGGGGTCGCTCCCTGTGTGTGCACCCAGTCAGTGATGCTGCCTCCATCAACCTCAGCAGTTTCAAGAGAACATCTTGAAGACACGTATCGCGTCCTTGGGGATTTATTGCGTTTGCAGCATGGCACCTCTGATCCTGCTGCTTACAGAATGTGATTATCAGCCATTAGGGCTGCATAGTTAAACGTGGTCACTACAGAGTGTTCCCCTTCTCATCTCGGATCTTTGTTTCTTTTTTTTTTTTGTTCATCATTAAAGATCTCTCTCCAGTCTGTTTAGTTTTTGTGGACTTTTTCCATGTGGTCATGTTTTTCCTGTATTCGTTGTTCCAGTATGAGTTCTGTCTACTTCTTAGTCTTGCTGGCAGACATGTTGGAAGATTTTTACCAAAGTAATTTCTATATAAAATGCTATTTTCTTTATTTTCCTGAGGAAGATAAAAATTTTTTTTTCTAGTCATCAGTCAATCTGTGGATAGTTTATATCATTTCTCCCCCCAACCCCCCTGTTAGGCTTGTGTGTTTCAGAAAACAAAAAAAACCACATTAAAATGTTCAGGTTTTGCTGTCATGGTGCCTAGATGAGTACTGCTGGGAAGTCACTGAACATTAGAAACTGTGATATAGAAAACACCACATGGTATTTTTACCTGGACAGTTTAAATATTTTTTTATTTGTTTGGTTTTGCTTGTTCCAGCACACCCTATGGTCGTACTTATTTGATGTTACACTGCTGTGCAGGAGATGCACATGTTTTAAACCATGTAAATTATTAGTAAATACTAAATAAGATTTATTTAGTGTGTTACTTTAATAAAGACTTCGGGAATGGTAAGTATTAAAACTTGTGTTTTATCTTTTAGATTCCAAATAGGGAATTGTCATATTGCATGTACCCTGATGTGTTAATTGGTGAGAGATGTGGTTTAAATAGGCAGCCAGGAGGGCGCTGCTTTGTCTTCTCTCCCCTGCAAATATTAGCTGCCATTGTGAGCAAGAACATTGTTTTGGTAAAGGGGAAACATTTAATAGCATCATTTTATGTCAGTGCTTGAGGATTGTCAGTATTGCAGTCCAGCAAATTGGAGATTTCTTGAGCTGGAAATTGCTGCATGTGTTGCTCCAAGGTTGCGTCTTGTATGGAAAGTGAAATGCTTGATGAGCACTTCCTTTTCTTCTTATTGGAAGACATGAAAATATTTTCATATCTGCTTCTGGAAATAGTCTTGGACAATTGTCTTTTTCTCTGCAAATTGGCGTTTTCCCTTCTATTTAAATTAAGGGTATTTGATTATTGGGGAAGTCAGGTTGTTGATGTTGTTAAAATTCTCAATTTATACAATGCAGTGCTTAATATATCAATTCAAACAGCTTAAATTTTCTCTATTAAATGTTCTTTTGGGGGGCTTTAGGGGACTGTGGTTGCCATTCTAAAATGTATGTATTCAGATTGGACTGTAATACAGAATTAAGTACAGAAATACTGTAATGTAAAAAAAAATATTAAACTTTCCTTGCTCAGAATGTATCTTGGTAGTCTGTAATCATTATACAATTACTTTGCTTGGAAGGAAGAGAAGTGTATTTGTATATGGTACAGAGAATTTTGAGGACATTCTGTTAGGCCTGAAAGGGTAAGATGTCCTTTGTGGACTGGATTTTTTTGTAGTCATAAAATGCTAGAATTATTTCCTTAATCACGTCCTAGGTGTTAAGAGTTTTATGCATTTGTTTGCAAGAAATCTATGTGAACAACAATTTTGATGGAGTACTATTTTTATGTATCACTACAAGAGTGAAAAGGCTTATTTAGAGCTTGTCACTGGTGCTGTGTTTACTGTGTGTAAATTCTGTACTAATATTTTGTATTTAAATTTTAACACTTGCTATTCTTTCTTGCTTTTATTACTATATACATGGATGTTAATTGCCTTGGAGACCTATGCAGAGTTCTGTCAGTTGAATCTCTCTGGGTCTTGCAGCAGCTTTTTGCATTTCTCACACGGTGTTTGTGTGCTGTGATTTTCTGGTGCCGTTGAACAGCTGTGACTTTGCCGTTCTGGTGCTCGAGCCTTCCCACTGCTCCAGCTGTGTCCTTAGCCCTTTCCTTCCCACCAAGTGAAGTTCAGGAGGAGCTAATTGCTGCTTCTTTGGGGCCCTCATCCGTCTTCTCTGACCTTTCCAAAGGTTCCTCGCTGCTGCCTGGCTCCCTCTCTGCTGGGCTGCTGCTCTTACCTTTGTTCCTTCCCTGCAGCTAGGACTTGCACAAGAGGAATTTTGCTGCTTTGTGGCCTAGCAGGTCTGTCTTGCTACGATCAGCTGCAAGAAGTGCTTACATACATTTCTGGTGGTTTTTTTTCCTTCTGCCTTGTTTTCTTAGTGTACTGTCTGTTATACCAGGATCTGCAGTTCTAGGGTAGTTTTTTGCACTTAGCATATGAAGTCTTAGGTTAATTCACATAGTAATAAAATTTATGTTCTGTAATTAATTTTTTTGGCAGGCATCTGTTTCACAGTAATGAATTGGTAGCAGTTCCTAAAATGTCTGTTGACTGTCTAGAGAATTGCAGGAAAGCTGGCATTTAAAAATGTTTCTCATAACTGAAAGAAGTGGGCAGCTTTGTCTTAAACCATCTTTTCTCAGAAAAACGTAAGAAACTTCCAACTGAAATCTCTCTATCTAAATTTTAAAAAAAGTGCATTGTTTTTCTCTCCATCTCTGAATTTAAAGGGTAATTACTTTGCTTTAATTGACTGTAATGTCTGAAATAAAAAATCATATATAAAGGATAGAGATAGGTTTTTGTTTATTTGGGGTTTTTTTTTTTGGTTTTTTTGGTTTTTTTTTTTTAAAGCACAAACCAAAAATCTACCACAGAGAAGCCAAATTTGACATCGTGTTACCTATAATCACTATTGTCTGCAACACTTAGCAGCAGTTGAAAATTGTGGCTCTGACTGTAGGTTGATTTTAGGTTGCTTGCAAGACTAAATTTGTAGCATTTAATGATCTAGGATTTTCATACCCTAGGGCAAGATTATAGTAAGTGGAGGTCAGGCTGAACAACCGCCAGACCTGATTTACACTCGGATAAAAATGTTCTTGTCTAACAATTAGATAGAATGATATTACCTCTTCTTAACTTGTGCTGGAAATTGTTTTATATTGTTTCAAGACCAAGGCAGTCAGATGCCAAGAAAACATCTTCTGAATAGAATATTGCTCCTGCCTTTCAAGTTTATGGGATCACAGAGGATCCAGGTATATACATCATATATCAATGGCCCCTGGCATGTGTATTTTGGGGGATAGAAACTTACTCCAAGCAAAAAGTGATTTTAATACACAAACTCTTCTTAATGTGGTGTCCGTGTGAAAGCAACAGTCAGTGATGCTGAAAATAGGGAGAAGAAGAAAAATCTTGGAAAGACATAAGTTTTGATTAATTGACATTTGAGTCTTCCCAGCCATATCTGCTAAGTGTGTTTCAATAAGGTTTATATGGTTACTTCTCCAGACCGATGTTTTGGCACTTGTGTAATAAATAAAAAAGTCATGGCCAAAACAATGAAAGCTCTGTAATATATGTTAGGTGAGCAGTAAAACCGCACTCAGAACCATTAAAAAGTGATTACATTTAGTTACCGTGGGCAAGCGAAAGGCAAGATGCTCCATACATTTCTGTACCGTGACCAAACACTGTGTAGCTCCTTCGTCAGGTGATATTCACTTCCAGTGGCACGCCTGTCTAGGAATTCCATTTGAGTTGAAACAAGATATTATACTTGTAATCCTGATTAGTGGTACAACAGCATGAGAATTCTATACTGCTGATTTATTGCCAGAGCAATCCTAAACAGTGACTTTTTGAGCAAGAGCACAAGTTGGCAGTTTGCATTAGTAATGTAAAGAGATTACTATAATGTAATAGTAGAACATGCTCATTGTTTATCCAGAGTTCTTTTGAAATTCGTGCCTGGGGCATTAAAATGATGACTTGAAAAAATTTGCTACTTGATGATACTGAAGTATACTAGATTATATCCTGTATAAAGGTATTTAAATGTACATGAATTCTAATCCAGTTACTTAATTTTAAATCTCTTCCCTTTTCCCATAATGTGTAGCCAAACTGCATATAATAAGTTTGGGGTTTTTTAATAAGGAAATCCTAGTTTTGGGAGCTGTGAACTTGGTGTAGATGATTTTGCAGGATCTTACCTGGTTAAAAAGTTTTTATTAGGTGTTAAGATTGGATGTAATGATTCTGAGTGGTGATCACAGATTTCTGGAAAAAGTAATTGGAGAACCAGATCTGTGAGACATGAGTAAGAGCAGAGCCTGCTGAGTTCAACACAGGAGCAATAAATAATTATATAATTGGCGGCTAACTAATTAAGTCAAAGAAACACTGCTCTTGAGTAGGTATCTAGGAGAACTGAATAGCTTAATATGAGGGATTCAACAAGATTGAAATTCTATTTCAGAAAATTAAATGTGTTTAGAGAACATATATTGACTTACTTCAGCATTGCATCTGTACACAACATAAAATGGATTAGAAAGATAAAAGCGCTCTGAAAGAGGTGTTGTCTAAAGAATCCCTCTTCTGTCCACCTGTTCAAAAAACTTGGAGTTTTAATTTACTGAGAAACGCCAGAGAATGAGAATTGCAAAACTCTCCATATAACAGTATGTTGTGTTCTCAGTTGCTGCGTTACCTGAGTTTCTGAGTTGAGTGTGGGGAGGTGGGGGCAGGTATTTGGTGCAAATCAGAGAAATCTATGCTAGGAGCAGGAATGCAGTTAATTGCAAAACTGCAGCAATTCTTGGGCAAGACATGGCGAGAGATACAGCACATGCATTCTGGCCATTCTAGTTTTAATAATTAGAGTAATTGCAAACTGATAAGGCAAATATTATCATGAGCTGAAAACCGCAAGAAGATGGCACAGTTCAGATGATAAATTAGAAGCTGAAACTATGGTGAATTAAGTATTTTTCCATGCCATAGTTGGACAACTATAGGTTTGTTAGTTGTCCTCTGGTGACTTCCTCTGTGGTAGTTCTTTTCCATCCCTCTGTCAGAGGTTACCTCCCATGCCATGAAAGTCAGCGGGATGGGATTTGTCAGCTCTTCAGTCTTCTCTGTTTGCAAGTTCAGAATATTAGCTTTAATTGTCACTGCAGATGAGTTGCCATTAATAGATCTGACTGTATGCCAGAGCATATGAAAAGGTTCCTTTAGTTTTTTTGAGTTGGGTTGGTGGTTTTTCAGGGTTTTTTTCCCCTTTTCCAGTGGAATGGTAATTACCAATCTAGTAAAGTTCTCTCCAGTAGCATCCTGTTAGGATTCCTAGCAAAGGTTGGTCAGCAGTAATTGTATCTGAATTTGCCCCACAAAATCATGAGTATGAAACTGCCGTACAAGTTCAGCTGTGACTGATGTGAATTCAGTCAGCGCTGCAGTGGTAACCTTGTTTTGTCTTTTGTGCATGCTTACCAACTAACTTTTAGCAGGCAGAAATGGTTTTTGGTATGCCCTATAGTGAAGGAGCTAGTAAACTCTGATGGCTAAATAAGGATGTTCTTTTTGTGTGTGACAGCGAGTAAAAACAATAGCTGGATTTCTTTCCTTATGCCCAAGATGGCATTTTTGTCTCAGCAGGAAGGAAGGAAAAAAAGAAAGCGATATTTAGCATGCGAGCCTTGTTCCAGGTGCTGGAGGTGAGGGGATTGCTACCTCCAGGTGCTGGAAAAATGCTGTGGGTTTCCCCCATCCCCAGGAGCATGGGGCAGCTGGGAATTCACCCCACCGGTGCTATAGGGTACGCCCTGCTCCAGAATGCCTCTCTCAGAGTGGGGGAAGGGGGAGGAATCTCGTAGCACATGTAGCTTGTTTAAGAGACATCTGGTGCTACTGCTCCTTTCTCTTTTTTTTTCTTTTTTTTTTTTTTTTTTAAATAATTTTTTTCTTTTTTTTAAAGAAAATACAGGGAAAAGGCTGAAAAGTAAGCACCTTATCTCAACAGTTTCTACTGCGCTGTCAAGCTTGTAAGTCTAACAGTTGTAGTTTTAATATTTTCATTGTTTATTTGAACATGGCTCAAATAAAATATTTACTACAGATTATGATACTTGCATGATGTCATCAGCAAATTTTCAACATAATAGAAATTTCGCTGTAGGGTATAACTATCTTTTGAAAGAGGACAAAGGTACTAGCTTTATTTACATGATTAATTTAACTCAAGAGCAAATGTGTAGGGGTACAGCTTTATGGGGTTTCTTTTATTTTAATATTAAAGAAACCAAAGGTTTAATTTTGGTTGGTTTACCAAGGTCTACTAGAATATTTTAGGTCTGTGTAGAATGGATGCTCCTGTGTGAAGAATACTCCTGCGCAGTAATAGAGGCACTTGTAACAGAAGATAACTGCAAAAGGACAAGTCTCACAAACTTTTACTTCAGAATACTTTAAACACATCAAGACTTGCTCGATATTTGTCAGCTGTCTTGGTAAAATGAGATTGGTCTCTAAAAAAACCTTTGATACTCTTTTTCATGTTAACTTTCATAAAATTGGCCTGGTTTGTTAGAGCACTCTCAGTTGTCTTAATTTTTTGTCTCCTACAAGTAAGCAGTTGCAGAGTTGAAAAAAATGGATTTATTTGAATAATGCCAGTATTTTTGGAATGTTCCTAAGATGAAGTGGCCATGCTGCTTTCCTCTGGACGTTCAGTGAATGTCAGTAGTTAACTCTAGGTCTCCATACATGAGGTTTCAGTGCCAGTCATCTCACATCCCACAAAATTATTTTAAGAGGACTCTGTTTTAGGGAAGATAAAGAAAAAGGAGAGAGTCGTGTTTAGGTTTAGTGATGATAATATCTATCTTTTTCATCCAGTAATTAATGTGTTATGAAGATTGTTCATGGTGGATATATTCAGTTCTCTAAATTGTATGGGGGAAAGCCATGCACATCACAACTGCTGTTTCATATAAAATTAGTATTCAGTACTGCAAATCTCCAAACAAACCAATTGGGCTTTTAGCCCAAATGTTATGAGGGAGAACAAGAATAAAATGTTGGGTATTAAAAATGTGTAAGTTATGGCTGAGGATGTATGGAGCACAGATGTTCTGAGGTTGGCAGAGTTGCCGAGATAAGTTTTTAATGAAGGATAACAAGGTTTTTATCTTTATTTCTTCTGTTTTAGAAGCAAAGCCAAGTTTTGCGTACATGTGTCGTTTGCTTGAATTTTATTTTGTAAGGATGATTATTTAGGTTGATTGTTGAAAGAGCCATAATCCACTTATGAAAGGCTTAGGTTTTAGCTGTCATACTGCTTGGTTTTGATGTGGCACAATAGTTATTTCTTCTTTTGGTAAATACTCCTTTTCCTTTTTGATGGCGTAGATTTTCATTTGGGCCAGGGGATGATGGACACGAATGGCCAGGTCAGGGCAGTCTTTGAGCTGCACTTGGAGGGAGTTTTCAGTGCTGAGAGTCTGTGGGTGCAGCGATGGGCAGCGGAGAGCACCCAGCCCTGCAGGCGGCCCAGGGAACCCGGCAGTGCTGCCCTTGCTGCAGCCCAGGCCTGGGACGAGAAAAGCTGGGCTGGTTCAGCAGAAGACAGCAGGATGATATTGACTGAAGTATCCTTCCCCCATTTTTAAAAGCAAAAATGTTCTTAAATTTTTTTAAAAGATATTTTAAAGGTCCAGGTAAGACTGACACCATTTGACCCATGTCTATATTATATTCTCTTTATTTCTGTGGTGAATTTAGTCTCTTTTAGTTACTGTCTGGAGCCATTGAAACATTTTGGTGTAGTGTGAAGCTTCAGCTAATGAACTGGTGAATCTCAGCTGGCAAACACAGAGCAGAGTTGGTCTCTTTTTGCCTTCTGATCTTGGAAGGTTTGGGATCACCATGCAGGGGAGCACAGGGGGTTCTGCAAAGGACAGTCCAATGTGCACTGTGACCTGGGCCCATACAAGCCGACTTGTGCTTGAGATATTTTACTTCCCACTCTTCAGTAGTTTTATTTTACAGGGTTCTCCCTTATTTCAGCCATCTAATACTGACTGTATTTTAGCACAGCAGCTGAAGCTATTGCAGTATGCACTTGCATAGTCCGTCCTCCAGAATTTATAATCAAATTGAGTTGTTCTTAAAAATGCCCAAAGTTTTGGGCACAAACCCCTAGTGACCTGGACTTTTCTAAGGGGAAAAATCTCTGTGGTAGGAGGGCTCCACTAAAGCGAGGTAACTTGCAGGCTCACATTGATCAGTGGCAGAACAAAAAATAGAACTTGCTAGATGGGGGATGCCTTGTCATAGGAAAACCCTGCCTCCACCCTGTGTTCTGAAGTAATTCATTGCTGTTGGCTGTACATTTGAACAATGCTAATTCTGCTCAAGGATTTGCTGTGGAGCAGGTTACCTGCTTGCTTTGGACTGTGCATGCCTTCATCCCTAGCTTTTACATGAGCAAAGATTTTGAGGGGATTTGTAAAGTACATTTTTGAAAACTCAGTATGTGAAGAGGCATATTTTTCTATTCCGTAGTTTAATTTGTAAATTTATGGCATTTAGGCAGCTGGAAGGTGTGCTTGCCTTGTATCATAAATGAACCGGTACTTCTTTTTTGACTTCAGTAGGCATATGTGGATTTTCCCCCCATTTTTTTCCTTCCATTTATTTATTTATTTTTAAAGTCTTGGTTGTTATCTGGCTTGGCTTTTATTCTTCCTAAGAGCCTCATTTTCCACACAGTCTGACTGCAACATCTGGAAGCAATCTCTTTTTTGGCAAGGAAAGATGTGACAAACACAATGAGGTGTAACTTCTACTTTTGTTATCTTACCTTTGTGTTTTTTAAGACATCCAAACCCAAACCATTTTAAAGATACATGGGAATTTCAGGTGCATTTTAGCAAAGCTTGGGAGTATTGTTGGGCAGGATCATTAGAGAGTAACACAGGTATTTTCCCCTTTAATAAGCATAATAATTGCATTTATTGTACAGTTCAATAATCTTTCAGATATTATAATGCATGTATTGAGTGTTTTAAACATTTTACTGGACAGTGTGAATTACTGGTTACCACTATAAAAACCTTGTAGGACTCAATCAGTAACAGTGTACTTATATTTCAAAATAGCATTTAACGGCATGAAAGATACTGATGTTATTAATGGTACTTTAATGAGCCGTCCTATGACTGTGAAGCACTCACTGTAGCAAGCTCTTTTCCTTCTGTAATAGTTAGTTTATTAAGTATGTTCCACATACTTAATAAAACTAGCAAAAACCAAAAAGTACTTTTAATGAGAGGAGGATTATTTGGTGGCGTAGTTGAGATTGGCAGACTTATTAGGGTGCTACAAAGGTCCTTGTATATTATTCACTTTTCAAGTCTTAACCTTCATATACAGTTTCAGCCTGACTTCTTTCATATGCCATTTAAATTATTACTTTTTTCTTTCATTCTCCCTTTTTTCCCCCTCAGTAAAGCCCATTTAAGATTTTGCTTTCTTCACAGCATTAAACCATGAAAATAATTCTCCTTTGTGTTAACCAGTGTGTGCATTACCTCTGGGACCCGTGCTCCCGTGTGCTTGGCCCTTTCCTGGCTGGCTCTCTCAGGTTTGGGGTCCTCAGCTGCGCTTCTGGCTGAGGGCTGCTGAGAGAGCCGCACGGTGCACGAGCTGTCTGCAGTACCACGGGCATGGAGGAAATGCTGGTGGAAAAGCAGTGGGCAGAATGCTTCGAGGAGGCAGCCGGGCCTGGGCAGGTGCCCGCTGGGTTGAGGCAGAGGGTGCTGTGGCAGGCGGTGTGGGTGTCCCAGGCGTGGTGCTTGTGTGCCAGGCTGCTCTGCCCTTGCAGCTGTGGCGGTGCAGCCGGGGGCCATTGGGCTCTTAGTGCCTGCTTAGCCCCACAGAACATGGAGGAGAAGGGTGGCAGGAGCCGTGCCAGGCCTTGGGCAGGAGCCGTGCCAGGCCTCGGCTTTGCTGCGCAGGTGGATGAGGCCCTGTGTCGCCGGTGGAGATGCTCTGACCTTTGAGGCAAAGCTCCCACGGGCTCTGTTGTGAAGGTGGAGTTGAGCTGCCCATGCTGCACCCAGGGACTTGCGTGGCTGCAGGAGGCGTCAATTCAGTTGGCTGATCCAACGGAGGGCTAATCATGGGGGGTGGAAATGGTTTTGGTTTTACAGTTTGCTTGCTGCTGGTTTGCAGAAACCTTCTTGTGTGTTTAGGGAGAGGAAAGGAAAACCTACTGCTTTCAGTAACAGCCCACGGTGTTGGAAAATCGTGTTCTGAGATGGGTCTTTCCCATTTATTCAGCAGACTTGCTGTATGAACTAAAGAGCAAATGTTATAAAAAATGAATAAAGATCAGGTCAGAGGGAAAAAATGGCAGTGATGGCATAAAATCAACAACCATCATAACACCGCTTGTTAAAATTTTTTTGAAAGATGGAGAGATGTTTGGTCCCAAGTGGTGTGGAGGGGGTGTAACAGCTGGAAGTTTAGGGAAAAAAATGTGAAGAAAGACTGAAAAGATAAGAGCTGAGTGAATTCCGTCATTCAGGTTCTTTGTTGGCATGTTAACTGTTTGATGGCTTTGGCACACTGCGCTTGTCCTTGGTGTATTGACCGTGTCTGTCTTGGTAAGCAAGGAAGAATGTGGAGTGATGTAGATTGATGGTCTCTAGTTCAGGTCTTTCTGTTTTGTTAAGCAAACAGCACTAAAATAACCACACAGATAAAGCTATTAATTGCCCTATTGTTTTGTTTAATCTTGATTGCGCTATCTTGATATGATCAAAACTGCTGATATGTTTATAACTAAAAGTACAGTTACGTTACAGAATTATACTTGAGGTACGTTTTCTGTATTTTACTCAAAGCTCGCTTTAAAGTTTGTTGGCAGCTGAAATATTAGGTTGTGTACTATTAGAAATAACACACTCTTTGAGGTCTGTAGGGAATGTCATGCACTTGCTCAAAATCTTGTTTAAAAGTCCACTTACAGCGAGAGATAAAAGCAAAAGGAGTATGAAGAAGCAGATTTGTCTGGTTTTTTTTCCTGAATAACCAAACCTTATTTTATCAAACAAAAGGTTAGGCACGTTCTAGTTTATCAGAAAAAGGAGTGAGAGGTATAAGTAGCTGATACTGCCTTTCTCTTCTAAAATAGTAAGGGAAAATACTGGATGCATTTCTGATCCTTTATTTAAATTTCATCTGACTAGCATTTTAACTGTTGCTGCTGCATAATTGGTCCTGAAGCATCAGCATCTCTCATTCATAGATAGGTAAATAATTCAGAAATGAACTTCAGCCATACTCTTCAGCATCACAGTTTGAGAAATTCTAATTTTCTGAATTGAGGTCCTTGATTTTACAGGCGATTAATTAAATTACAGGGAAGAAATCAATACATCTCTGAACAGTCTTTTCCCACATTACCCAAATCTTTGTCCTGGCCGTGTAGCCAGTTTTTAAACTTTGCATCTCTGCCTTCCCAAAAAATGGATAACTCTTTTACTGATTTGCATTATAAAACTCCCAGGTTATAGATGCCAAGGATCCAACAGTAACCAAAATAAACAAGGGTGTAGGGAACACTCCCCAGTCCAAACCTGAAACCTCGGCATGAGCTTGGTCAGTAGCAGCGGCGTCGCTGCCTTTACACAAGTGTGCAAACACCACTTTGGGAGTGCTTTTGTGATTCTCTGTGGTGTGTCTGTGTGTATACATACATAATTAGCTATATTCTTAGAGCAAATGCTGCTCACTGACTTGCATTACTGTCTGTGCATGGAATAGGAATTGTGGGAGGACAGGTAGCCCTCAGCAATTGCTGCCGACAGCAGATGTGTTATTGTGTGAATTGTGCTGGGGAATTCTATCCACTTTGGGCAGAGTCAACATTTGGCCAGTGTGTTTGAGTTAATCACAGCTATACATTCATGCAATAGGGATAAATAGCCTTTAAGATTTAAATCAAGGAGTATGCTTTTGGAGTCCTGATAGTGTTTCGTGCTTGCCTCTTGCTTTTAACAGTCAGGTTCTTTTAAGTAGAAACTCCTCCTACATTTACAGTTGGAAGCATTAGGTATGATTACTGTTGCTCAACTGTTCCTGTTGTTCCAGTAGGTTTTTTAGTTCATTAATGTTTTGTTAGCAAAGTTTTTAAATAGCAAGCTACAATAAAGGGATACATTATTTCTGCTCTTACAATGTTTTTTAAATTTCTTTTGCTTGTTTTGAAAGCTAAATACTGGGACTAGTCATAGTACAGCAGCTGTATGTGTTTCTGTCGTTGTAAGAGTCACTGGAATCAAACGTGTGTGCCTTTATTTCACAAAAGATGAAGAAACCCTCTGGTGTCTTAACAATCTAAATGCAAATCTAAAGGAAATGTGCTACAATATTATTGTAATTTTAGCAATCTGTTATAAAGTTTATTGCAGAGAAATAACTAGGTCAACCTCTGGATGACCTGTCTTTTGGAGTTTCTTCAGTTAGCTTTAGGCTAGAGCTCCACCTTGTGATCCTTCAGCAGGATACATTTTCTTTTTATAGTTAATAATTTAATTATGATTTCACAAAGTTGAATTCCTTATAAAGTTTTCACAGGCTTGAGTGATTTCAGGATCTGCTTGGGAAAATTAAAGTTGGAATTCTGTGAACATGCCAAAAAAGAAATTCAGGAGCTGATTTTTATGATACAGTTTAGCTTAGAGTTAACTTCTTAGAGTTCTTAGAATAATCTATTTATTAGAACACCTTTAATAGATAATGTAGACTTGCACTGTTTGAAGTGACATCTGCAAGAATTTCACTTCTTTCTTTTCAGATTTCACTGTGATATATGAACCTGATATATTTTACTAGTTTTGGTAGGAAAATCATTTGTGTAAGCATTCTTTCTTATTGACTTCCTGAACCACGTGCTTTGAATGAGTCATGCAGTGTGGGCATGAAGAAGACATGGCTGGCGGTAGTCTTGAATTTCCAGAAGTTGTTTAAGGAGATGAAGGATCTTGGGGAATGACCAGTGTCACTCTTTTTCCATACCGAAGCGAGAGAACGTGACATGAAGTTGGAAAGTGATAATTCAAGGCAAAGGCTCCGCCTTTTCATAGCACGGAGTTCGGCTGTGGGAGTTCTTGGATGGAAGACCCTCCACTCAGTTATGGAGTTCATTAGTATTTGGAAATAATAGTGGAAAAAATAAGGTGGTGTGAAGTGTAGGGACAACCTCTCTGGCCAGCAAAATCCATGGATCATTTCTGGATGCCAGGAAGGTGTTTGGGGAAATTTGCTCTGAAGGAAAGTGTTCTTCCTTGGGCAGCTTTCCTTGCCCACTGCCAGAGAGGGCTTACTGGGCTGGCTTGACCCTGCTGGCTGAGCACCAAAGCCCTTCACTCTGGATGGGTGTCAATCTTGTGCAATTATTCTTCACTAGGACAAGTGCAAGGGGGTTTTTTGGTCATTGCTGGAGCTTAAACTTGATGCCTGAGATCCCTTACCCTCCTCCTTCGTACACCGTTTCCAGGTGTTTATCTCTGGCTTCTGTTTTCCAGAATACCAGTGTATAGTTGCACTCATGAGGGCTAAGTTTGTTCTACCTTCAAGAAAAACAAAAAAATATGAATCTCAGTAATTTAACACTTCAGCATCAAGCAAAAACATACATGTCTGTTCTGTTCTAGGAGGTTGCCATGTTTTCTCTCGTGTTTTGTGGTCTATGCTAAGATGAAGAGTTGTGACAAGAAGTTGAAGTTGGTGTAAATGGCAGCCAGCTTTTGTTATTGATTTATTTGCCTTGTTTGATGTAGAGAACAAGTACTTTAATAATTTGCCCATTTTTTTCCATAGTTCTGGGTGTTTTTTCTTTAATTTCTGTGATTATAGGAATTTATTGAGATTTCTGCAAAATTTGGTAGGATAGTATGTTTGGGTTTCATGTAAGGAGCCAGTTTGCATGTAAGGATCCTGATTGTCACTATAGTAGATGTCTTTCCTCTTAACATTAAAAAAAATGTAAAATAGAAATAATCAAATACCAACACATTGATAGACAGGTTAAACTTGAAACTGGGCAATGTGGTTTTTGAAGTTTGCATCTCTGCTTTGCACTGAGACTGAATCACAAGCATGCCTCAAAAAAAACTTGTACAGATGTTTATCTTCTTCATTTTTCTTTATGTTCCCCCCTCCCCGTACAGCTGAGCAGGTGCCAGCTTCATGCCCAAGGCATTAAAGTGTGTCCTCTTTACCAGGTTTGAGTTGCGGACTGGAATCAAAGTAAATATTTCGAGATAAATAAATACAAAATATATGAAAGAATTCCACAGTGTAGAGCTTTCTGATATGTTAGCTTCTGAGCATGGCATTTCACAGATGGCCTAAATGGTTTAATAGTACCTTGCCACCAAAGAAGGGAATTTTACCCTTCCCTGCTCTGCTGGTGGCTATGCAGTCTTGTGTCTCCTGTGCCTTGACTCTGAATATCTGCTGTTGAACCAGTTAAACTTGAGAATCTGGGGGAAAAGTCCTTGAGCTGTATTTTGCCCATTTTAGCAGCGACTTTAATTGGATGGAACCGAATCGGCAGAGCCTACAAAGGGTAATGGCTGGGCAGGGGTTGTTAGTGTGCCTGGGACCATGAGCTGCTACAGGGAGTGGAAATGGAGCGCATTGGTCCTGTGCCCTTGTGGGGCCTTTGGAGAAGGGAGGAATGCAGGGGCAGAGGGTGCTGCCATTCTGCAGCATGGCTTTTCTTGAAGCTTTTTTACCTTCCGCTGTGCTTTAGATGGAACTAGATGTCCTTTAGTAGTTGCAGACTGTCTCGAGATTGATCATCTTGGGACCTCCTTGCCTTTGCCAGTATTTCTTTCCACTGTGGTTCTCTGATTTAATGTAATTACGTGAAATGTGAAGAAGGAGAACGTAGTAGGTTAAAGGTTTATGGTTTCTCTCATCTCTCAAAATCCTGGAAGCTACAGTGGCCCCTAGCATTCGGAATAAGCACTTGCAGGAGAAAACCTGTCCAGCCTCTCTGCCACATGCTCAGTTGAAATGCAGCCTCTGGAGCAGAGCGAGCAGACTTGGAGCAACATGTGCTTAGCATGCCAAAGTGAAATCTTTCCCTCAAATACCTAATCGCTCCAGGAAGCTGTAGTGTCAGCAGACTGACTCTGAAGGCTTTCCTCCTTGGTATTCTATCTTTAAAATACCTGAACACCATGCTTTCTTCATTTCACTGTGTGAAAGTTAGCCCGGGGAGCCAAATGACAGAAAACTTCAGCCCGGATGGTTAAACCTTTCTTTTGAAGCGTCCAGGGAGATATTTTTTTTCCCCTTAAGAAAGGAAAAATAATAGATAAAAACGTAAATCTATTATAATGAACAGTATTCACATGACTTAGAAGTTTAAAAGAAGTATTTCAAAATCTTTAGTTTTCTTGCTAAAACAGTTGTGTTTCCAATGTTTTCCTTTATACTATGTGGATAGTATTATCTTCCATGATGCTCCTAAGAATCTTGACAAATGCTTCAAATGGTAAACCTGTTTTAGTCTGGTTTGTCAACTCTGTAAGACATGGAGTTGTGAAGCAGCTGGTTTTAAGAACTTGTTGTGAGAGCTTATATTTATGGAAAATTACATGGAAGTTAGCAACTTTGCATCTCCAATTTTCTATATATAATATCCTGAAATATACACAGATTGTGCTTCAACTTCAGCATCATGTCTGGTTTTGGTTTGGTCAACTAGAATTCCCTTTCTGTTGTCAGTTCTGGGTCTGCTACTTAGAGGTGTTAATGAAAACCATTCCAGTTTGCTCATCCTATTCAGAAAATGTGCGTGGTGGGTTTTTGGTGGTTTGTTTGTGTTTCGGACTTTGGTTGTGGTTTTGTTTTGGTTATTTGTTTGGCTTTTACAGTGTTTCTGTATTAATATTTTACTGCAATGCTTTTACCATTTGTGGAGTCACTTTGTAGTAGGATCATGAGAGAACACAAAGTCTTTAAGCAGGAGAAAGCTTGATTGGAAAAGGAGGATGGTGTGATCTACATTTTCTGGGTTTTCAACTCTTATCCTTCCATCCATGGAATAATTTTCACTGTATTTTTTGATTTCTTTTATTCTAGAAGTTGTCTGCTACAAAGGAAGAAAGAAAAGTAAGCTTGCACTTCAGACCGCTTTTTGAATATCTTTCTAATACAGTGGTGTTCCAGAAGATGATAAAGAAATGATAGCAGCTCCAGAAATACCAACTGATTTTACTCTCCTTCAGTAAGTGATTTAAAATGTTGTACTTCTATTTGCAAATGTACTGCCTCTTTTTTTGTGTTATGGTTTGCTTTCTCTTGGAAACAAGGAAACATGATAAAGGATAGTGTTCTATATTTTTTTCTACTGAGATGTTGATAAAAGCATTATTTAAATTTTTTCTTGATTATTAATTCAGTAGTAATGTAAATAAGTTTAAAAAAATATTTTTTAGAATCTGATTTTAAATCAAGTACTTGAAAATTTTTCTCTTAACTGGAGTGGGTCACTTAATACTTAAAATATATAATGTCAAATGCTTTGGTTAAAGCCAAAGTAATGGCTTTTCTCAGACATCAGTTCCTGGGTGTTTTTGACATAATTTTACTAAGCCTTTTGTCTTCCCACAATTTTTAAGAAACAGACATTTGAGTTTCCAATATTTAGAATTAGGTACAGATTACACTTTGGGATAGAGAAGTAAAATGATTATTTTAAGCAGACAAAAAGAATCCGGTTTCATCCCCTTTTGTTGTCAATGGATTGGCATGAATGCATTTCTCTAGGCTGTTGAAATGGATTAACCTGGTTATGGAGTCTAAATAGATGCAAAGGTGCAGTTTTGTATCATTGAGTTTGTGTGGGTGTTTTTTCTTTTCAGTGAGAAATAAAGATTGGAAATAATCTTTGTTTCCCATTGGAAATTAATTGGAAGATGGTTTAATATGAAATAATGGGTTTGCAGCTCTTTGTAATGGCTTTGTACTCTGTTGGTACAGCTTATTGCTTAGTTAAATGTTTGGAATTTGTATTTAGTTCTTCCCTGTGGAAATAAGAACATCTAGGAATCTTGGAAGAAGAAATTTTTTCTGCTCTTTTTCTTTCTTTCATTCTTCCCCCAATGTCCTGGTTTGCAGGCTTTTCCAGTCCAGAGTCAGCAAAACCAGACATGGCAGAATCCATGTCAAAAGGCAGCGAGCTCCTGTCAGACACTTGCAATAGTGAGAGACTGTAAGTTTCTGGAGTGTTTTAGAAGGTTATAAATAAATCCTTAGGAATGAGTCTCCCGTGCCTCCGGTCATCTTTCCGATTGTTTTGTTAATTGAATCAGGAAATGTGCATCAGAAATTTGTGATAGCAGCTTAAATTCCTTGTACTGCATCTGTGTGTTAAAATGAGCTCTTGTAACATCATTGAAGTTAATTTCTACAGGAAATGTACAAATAGAGAATACACAAGCCAACCGTTTCAGGTCGTTTCACATGCCTATCAGTGTTGCCAATCAATGTAGCCTAATTTAATGTGTAGGAAATCAAACAAATGAGTTTATTGTGTATTTAGTATGTTTTTACCTTATAAGCCTAAACAGAGCTACAGCTTATCTTTCTGATGAGGAAAACTCACCTTAAATTCTTTTCTGTACCTTTCAACATAAGTGCAAATCTCTTATTTCCTAAGTTTCTAACAGCATGAAGAAATTTGTTGAGACACTTTGGTTGTCAAGGGAGAGTGAAGCTTTTGGGATTTTTTTTTTTTTTTTTTTTTTTTTGGGTTTTTTCTCCTCCTCATTTTGTTTAAGTATTTGTGGCAAATATTTAAAGCTCTTTGCTTTTTAACATTTTGTCATGTTTGTCACATGTCAAAGTCATGGTTCTCATCCTGCTGCTATTTTCTACCTACCCTCAAATCTTTTCATCTTCCTGTGTGGTTTCCTTCACAGGTACATTGTTTGGAGGACAGGATAGGCTGTGTGTGTGGGGATGTGCTCTGTTCCTCAACAGTAGGCTTGGGAAAAATTCCACTGTTGGTGTTGCCTTACTGGACTGAGAGCATACTGTGATTTTATATAGTATATTTAAGAATGTTTCTGATGAAATGTGTGACTGGTTTGTCTTTTTATCCTTGCAGGGAGTCTGAAACACACTTCTCTTCTGATACAGACTTTGAGGATATTGAAGGAAAAAACCAAAAACAAGGCAAAGGCAAAGTATGTTCAGTCTTTAGGGATATTGAAACATTTCTACTGTTATGAATTGAAGAGTTTAGCACTTGAAGTTGAATGAGCTAGGAATATTTTCTGAAAATACAAGTGTTCTGTGAAGAGAGTTAATATTTGTATTTATGTGGAAATGCTTCATCTGGACTATTTCTGTGATATTTTCTTAGTGCTCTGAAGGCGCAGGGGAGGAAAGGATAATCTTTGAGCAGTCCCTTGGTGTATTTTCCATCCTATAGTTAAATTCATCATGTATTCTGTGTCTTTTAGTTTGAAAAGGGAACAGAACAATAATTCAGTTCAAGGGGTTTCTAACAGGTTGTGGACAGGTTGCAGCAGTGGAGTGGGAGGTCGAAGCCCAGTTCCCAGCCCTTCTCTCCCCGGGTGCCCCTCACAGCCTTCTCAGCCACCACGAGTGGCTCCTTCCCTGCTCCTGCCCGGTGCTGGCCCCTGGGCTCTCACCCCTCGCTGGACGCCCCAGAGCACCTGTTTGTTGAGAGGTGGCAATAGATTTTATACAACGGTTGTGTAATTTGTACTTAATGTTCTTCCTTCTTTCTCTAAGTCATACTTGATTTGGGAAATCCAATACAGTGACATCTGTCTGCTCTTCCTCACCCCCCTCACTTGCCAGCCTATATTCAAATGAAAAAACAAAAGGTTAAGGATTTGCAGAGGAGACTCTGTGGTGTGTTAAGGGAATGGCCGTAGCTGTTTCAAAGGAAATATGTATAATCTGTTTAACAATTTAAACACTAGAAATATCTGTGTTATGTACTATCACTGGTCATCTTTTTAGTTGCTGAAAGATTTTAAATGAGGGAAGGAGGAACCTGTCGAGTTCTCGCTAGTCTTTATATCATTCAGGATCTGCTGTTCTCAACTTCTGATTTTGTATATATATACAGACACATAGATATACATAAAACATTTTAAAAATATGGTTGCTGGAAATCAAATGCCTTGTCTGTATTTGTCATGGTTTGGATAGTGAGTTGTTGTTTTTTTTTTAATACTTCATAATAATTAAGTAAAACCTCTTGTGTGTGTGGTTGTAGACCTGTAAAAAAGGAAAAAAAGGACCAGCAGAGAAGGGAAAAAGTGGAAACGGAGGAGGGAAACCCAGTGGTCCGAATCGGATGAATGGACATCACCAACAGAATGGTGTGGAAAACATGATGCTCTTTGAAGTAGTTAAAATGGGCAAGAGTGCTATGCAGGTAAGACCTGGAATAACTCTATGACTTGGATGTAGATACAATTTAAATATAGAAATATTTTCTTCTATATGCAATTTATTCAAATTAAATAAAAAGTAATTTTTTCCTTCAATTTGCTGTTTTTACTTGTATATAAGAATCAAAATGAAGTGGTTTTGCTTTGATGTTTGAATTTGGATGAACTGATTTTTCATTTCTAAATGTTATTCATGAATAATCACGAATGAATCAATTCATGCTATGATTCAAAGTAATGTTTTAGTATCATGAATGAAGAAAGGTTATTTCAGATTGTGTAACTTTAAAGTCCTTTTTTGTGTGGTTGTAACTAAATACAAATGTGACTCATAGTTGTCATAGAACTTAACAACAATCTGTAATTTTTACATGCATCCAGAGCTTAGGCTATCTGAAAATAAGTAGTTGCTTCTCTCATCCAAAGTAAAATCACCGGCTACAATTTACAGGCTCCTCGTTAAATTTCAGCCAGTTACAGTGTAGCAATATTCTCTGGCCAAGCCAGTTTAGGGGAAATTGAACTTCAAGTGTCTGCATTAGGCACTCTGCCCACTGCCTTTACTAACAGCACTGAAGTCAGACTATTGAGAAATACACCACTGTTTTTGTTGGGTTTTTGAAATTGGGATAAGTCACTAAGTGTTAGCTGGTCTGAGAGTCTCCCAGTCGAGATGGGGTTAAAGTGTAATAAGTGTGAGCCTGTCAGCCATGGAGCTTTCCTGCTGACTCACTCATGTGACTCCTGGCAGTGTGGAGGAAAGACTATCTTTGGGACTGGAAATCCAGAGTTTGCAGCTCCTATGATACACATGCAGGAAGCTGGACTGCTGTGCAATCCTCTCAAGGTTTGCAGGCTCCTCCATTACAGCTGGGAACAGGAACAAATTACTTGGATGTGTTTGCAAAGAGAAATTCCGATTCCTCCATCATTTGTTTTGTTCTGTTTTAAAGCAGATGGAGAAACAATACTTCTCTAACTGTTCCTCTGTGTGCAACTTGTTCAGCCAGTTATCAGTAATTGTATCTTCATGACTTCTTAACTGTTTAAAATTATACACAGGCAAAATATTTTGCTTTCCAAGGGCAAAATGAACCTTTGCCAGGTCTGATTACTCTGTTGAAATTGGGAAATTGATTCCTGAGTCTTTGTCAATTTTTTTTAAATTAGGAAGAAAAAAGTCTCAAATTATTTTAAACGAAGTTCCATTTCAGTAGTCAAAGTACAGTTTTTTTCCAAGGCCTTCAAGTGTTTGTGTGTCTGAGAAAATTCTGGTAATAATTTTAATTAACTATTTTATTTGAAATTCTTTTCTGTACCTTCTGAATTAGTTGACAAGGTGCTGTTAAGTCACAGGTTGGACTCTGACTCTGACCTCAAAGGTCTTTTCCAGCCAAATCAGTTCTGTGATTCTGAGAAATAGTGTCTGTTCCCTGGCAAAAAGGGGTGGTTCATTCACAGAGACAAAACGTTTCAAGAAACAACTGGTTGCTGCAGCTTCTTGAACTTGAATAGATTCTGAAAACAAAGCTGCCCAATTGAAATATTTTTTCTATTCCTATCATTCTTCAGTTCTTGCATGGAGATCTTCTTTAGAAGCCACATTTGTCTTCTCCATATTTCATTCTTCCCTTCAGGTCAATCCACTCAGGTCCAGTTCATAGGTTCTCTTCCTATTGGAAAGAACATGACAGTTTCCCGTTGAGTTTTTAATTCTTTTTGCTGTGTAGACAAAAGTTGTGCATCACACTATAAACAATCTGAGATTCAGGGAAGAATGATTTAGTTGTATCTCTGTTTAAAAGTTTGTCTCAATGGCAATATGTTTATTTGTCCTCACATCAATATTGCCTGTGAGAGTGAGCACTGAGAATGCAGACAGGAAGCTTTGGAGATGTGGCATAGTCCAGCTGTCTTCTGAAATTCTGAATTATTCCATCATTGAGGGAAGGGTCCAAATGTATTAAAAAAAGTCAAACCTGGAAACTTAATACTAAAGCGAGTCTCTTGTACCTATGTTAATATAATTGTGTGAGTCTGTGCTTTTTATGACCTTGGCAGTAGATGGCTTGTACTCTATGAACGGATGGTATCAACATAATTGCATGTAAATTCTGTTTTCTCAAAATAATTATCACAGGTTTAATTGCTTCACGTTATGGTCTTTTAATAAAACGTACTTGTTCCTGTTTGGCTTAGCGACTACAGAGTAATTAATAACCATGGAGTGTAGGGCAGTGCTTTTCATCCTGTTAAGGCAAATGTGGATGAAGCAAAGTTCATCAAAGGGGCACGTTTTTTAAAGAATATAGGGAGTTGTAGCTGTTGGAATTGAATGCACAAATGGTATCTTGAGAGAAATGTCAATGGCTTGGCAGCGCAGGGGGAGGATATAAATAAAAAACCCGATTCTGTAAAATATCCCAATTATTTTTGCATTCTTCCTCCAAAAATGTTACTGTGGGAGTATATGGTATTCCTGTGCTTTATGTTTAGGTGTCAGTTTTGTACTTGTATATGTTTATAGGATAGAATGAGTTCTTGAGAGCATCCAGCAGTAAAAGATCATTTAAACATTTAGTTCTGTAGTAATCAAAAAACAGGGTTCAAGTTACTTAAAGAGATGAAGAGGAATCACTTACTGGAAAGGAGTTAAGTAACAATGTCTTCAATGTATGCAAACTGAGCCGTGCCTTTTTCTTTGTTTTCTTTCAGTCTGTAGTGGATGACTGGATAGAGTCATACAAACATGACCGAGATATAGCACTTCTTGATCTCATTAACTTCTTTATTCAGTGTTCAGGCTGCAAAGGTAAGATACTGAAATGGTTACTCATCCGTTTAAATAATACTATGATTCTCAATGTTTACTTTCCTACTACTGAGGCTCTAAGACTCCTTCATCCCCAGACTAGTTTACATTATCAGGTTCTTGGATTTAAAGAAGTATTTCTGAAGGTGGGAGCAGGAGGTTTAGAAATCTTATACTGTAGTTTATAGTGTTGATTAAGCCTTTTGTATTTACAGCAGATAGAAATCACTACTGGTACTCAGCATATGCTTCCTCTGCCTCTGTTCCTGCTATTATTTCAGAAAATCATCTCTCCTGATAGTTCAGCTTGTTCAGTCTTGGAATTCTAATTTGGATGAACCTATTTTTTATCACTGAGTAAGATTACTTCATAGCTTTTGTAGGCATGCTTATTTCAAAAGATATTATGGACAACTTCGTGGTTGTCTGTAGCCTGTCTACAGTAAGATTGTGTTTCCATATTTTTTCTTTACTTTCCAATTTTTCTTTCCTCATTTCCACATCCTCCTTTCTTTTACCTCTCACCTCCTCTTGAAGAAAAGGTGACTTCCCTTGCAGTGTCACTATGCTTGACAGAGGAGGACTGGCTGTAATTTGTTCTGCTCAAGTGTTTCTCTGTCCTGATAAACTTCTACATGTGTAAATCTCCAGGAAGCTAACAGTGTTCCTCAAAGGTTATCTGAGCTTTCAAGAGTAGTGACCTTTTGATTTTTGTTACAAGATAAAGCTGCAGTCTTTCAATGCTTACTGTGATGATCCTTGTCATGAATTTTGCAGTAAACTTCAGGAGGTCTAAAAATTTGAGGCCAAGACAAATAGAAATTGCATGAAAGCACTCTGTTTATTACAGTGCAGAAGATAATAAGTAGCAATACAGCTGTTCAAAATTGTCTTGCACCATTTAGAATCTTGAGTCCCAAAAGGTCACTTCGTATGGTGTAATGCTCACTGATACAGAGGCCTGGCCCAAGTATCTTTGATTTCTGAATATGGTTGCATGAGTAAATTCTAGATGTGTGTGTACATGCACACAAACACACTTCTTAAGAAGAAGAAGAAGAAATTCCACATAAATAAATGGTGCTAAGTACTTGTACATGGATACTAGAAGAAAAAAAGTAAAATTTATTAAAAATATATATCTGTAATCAGTAGGTTAGATGAAAATGGGTTATTTTGACATTGTAGTGGGAGGCGTGTCATCTGCCATCTACAGCTTTGATATTAACAGTGCTAATGACCTTATATCTAAATTGTAGGAGTTGTTACAGCAGAGATGTTCCGACATATGCAGAATTCTGAAATAATCCGAAAAATGACTGAAGAATTTGATGAGGTAATTTAATGAAGTGCTGATTGTGTATTAATTTTTGTTTTATTTTTACCTGACCTAATCTTGCTGGATCACGTTGCTAGATGTTTATTTCAAGAATAAGGAGTTAAAAAAATTACAGGACTTTTATGAATGAAAATATTAAACTTTCTTATTTCACTGAACTTATAAAACTAGGAAGTAAAGCTCTGCATGTATTCAGCTTACTTTATTAATAAATCAAGACTTAAGAAATCAATATTGACTTTCATTTTTTAAATAGTGGGAGCTCTTACTATGGTGGCACTATGGTGGATGTCTCTCTATCTTGCTGTTTATATAAGGTGCTTCAATTGCATCTTAAAATGGTTGCTAAATTTATTTCTATGCATTCATATTTAATCTACAATTTGGGGGGGTTTAAATTTGATTATTCTCCAGTTGAAGACTAATGCTTTTCCTTTCATGGGGAGTATAGTTTTCTCCCTTGAAATTGTCACTTCCTGTTCCACAGAGTGTTGGGGTAAATGAGATGCATTGGGGTTTATTCGGTGGGTAGTGGGGTTATGCTTGTTTTGTTTATTTGTTGTAGTTTTAAATTTTGTTTTTGTTTGGGGGCTTTTTTGTTAGTTTTCATTTGGCTTTCATTTGTTTTGGTTTTCCTGGGTTTGAGTGATGTTTCTTTCATCCTGTGTTCCAGTGAACACAAATGTAGCTTTAAAACCTCCTCTCCAATTTTATCTAATACAGAAACAATTCTCTCCAATAATTAAAAAAAGCTGTAACTTTAACTGAGGGGAAGATGTAATGTCCTTTTCTTTAAAAGGATTTTAGCATTTCTAAAACTGCCTCAATGCATAAATAGATTTGATTACTTTAATGCAATATTGTGTGAAATTTATGAAACCACACCTGGGACTGTTGGAGCATGGGATTTTTTAATCACCGTGTCATGCTCACTTTTTCTTCTAACAGAATTCTAATGAGCAGCTCTCAGATTTCTAATCCCTTTTCATGGATGTGTTCTTTATTTTTCAATCTGTATTGTTGTTCAACCTCTTAAAGAAACTGTTCAGAGGCACTGACGCAAACGATTCTTTTTTTCTCCCTGTCATTTTACCATTATTTGTAAAGGCTCCCATGCCAGGAGAGGACACACACATTTGTTATATTCAAGGTGTTGTAGTAGGTAGTTTTATGACTTTCAGGAAGTTGATATGTAAGCATTTCCCTTTAAACTTTGCTATGATCCTGACTTGTTCCTAAACTTACCACCTAACTGTTCTTATGATGGTTCTACTGTAATGAAGCAGATTTCCCCCCCCCCAATCAAACAAAAAAGAGAAACTAGTAGTTAGAATGTTGTCTTTGTGTTATAAAAAGCCTCAGCTGCAAAATATATTCGTATTTATGGAATCATTCTTCTCATGTATCATTTTTAAGGCCCCTGAGATTTTGACTTTAAAGTTGTACCCATCTCTCCCTAATCTTTATTTAATGAAATGACTTTCAAGATGTTTGAAAGAGTTTCCTGTTTCCTTTTCGGTGTTTTAACAGGATAGTGGAGATTATCCACTAACTATGGCTGGCCCCCAGTGGAAAAAGTTCAAATCCAGTTTCTGTGAGTTCATTGGAGTACTCGTCCGACAATGTCAGTATAGCATCATTTATGATGAATATATGATGGATACTGTCATTTCCCTGCTCACGGGGCTGTCAGACTCACAGGTCAGAGCCTTTCGGCACACTAGCACACTGGCAGGTCAGTGAATTGTATTTATTTGGGTATTGCTTGCATTTAATGTTTTGTGTTGCACGGGGACAGAATTACTCTGGTTAAACTTCTTGATACTCAATGTTCAGCTTGTGTTTTATTGTGTGATACGGTTTACATCTAATGCAACTTGCTTTGAGATAGCTTTTTGCCTTGGATTTTTTTTTGCTGAAAAACATAGCACTATTTAAAAGCATTCTTTGCTAGCTCTCTGGTACTTGGTTTTTATTACCTTTACTGGAAAAGCAAATAGAAGGAAACTTCTCAGTTGATTCTACTAGTTTGTCTTTGGTCATAAATAAGGAGGGTGTAGGTGTCTTTTAATCTCAAATGCAGCTGAACCTGTTCATGCTCTGCATTAAGTTAAACAGAAGTTGTACTTTATGTTGAATGTAATTTTTACTACAGACTTAAATTGTGCTACATATTGAGGCCATGGCACTATGTAAAGTAACATTTCCAGTCTTTGCATTAGAAATAATTTGAAATATTTTTTTCATCAGTAACAGTGTCTGAATTTCTTTGTTTTATGTAATTGATCTTTTCACTTAGTTTTTTTTTCCCCAGTGTGTTAAATTGTGAAGAAATCCCTTATGAGTTAAGTATAAACTGTTTCAAAGTCATATGTCCTTGTATGGACAAAGGATGAGCTTCTTGGATAAGGGAGTCCTGAATTTGCACTGATTACTGAGGAAGGATCCTGGATAGCATTGTGTGGCTGTCAGTTTATGTGAGGTTATTGTAACCATTTTACTTTGAACAAAGTAAATTTAGGCTGCGTGTGGAGCTGAGGTTTTGTCACAATGGAAGTAATTATTGTTAGCTTTCCCTGACCTGGCTGATTTACAGCTGGCTTCAGTCCTGTCAGTCCTTCTGTATCCTTGATAGCTCTTTCAGCTCATTAGCACACCACACATGAGGCTGCTGCTGTGTGACACTTCTACCAGCCAGAGCATTTTTTATGGCGAGAGGAACAAAACCTTTTATTTCAGGAGAGTTTACGGATTCTGCTGTATCATCAGTTCTGACTTTTGTACTATAGGACTAATACAAATTCTGGATCTTAAAAAGCAAATTTTTACTTTTTATTTTTTAAATTTGAGTTATGCCTGTATAAAAGTTGCAGAAATTGCCCTGTTGCATGTTGGTCTCTATCAAACAAAATATTTTTTATAAGCCATATGTTTTCATGTGTTCCCATCAGTAGTCAATTCTGTTGGTTCTGTGCGTTCATGTGAGTTTTACTGTGCATTGTTGAGGACTCTATCTCGTATGAAAAAGATTGCCAACAAAATCTTTGTATCCATATTTACTGGTACTTCTGGTACTTTCGGCTTCTGTGATTAACTCAGACTTGTTCTTTAATCTTGGAGATCACAGTGTGAGATGATATTTCAATATAACTGCATGTCTTTAAGCCTTACTCATCAGCTTTATACTGGTGATGCTTGCACAAGAATTTTCTGTGTGAGCTTTGCCAGTACAAGTCCTTTTGTGCCTTGGTACAGAAGCTCACAAGACAAGCCAGTCCACAATTGATCACCTTCTGTTTTCTGAAAGAAGGGGTATTTTCTGCACTCTTTTAAAAAGGTTTTTATTTTAAAATAACCAAAAATCCCATGCAGGTGTATTTTCTATTTTGCTTTTCTGGATTGTAGTTGGTTAATGTGCTTTCTCTGCTTCTGCTAATAAGTGAATCTTTGAAAAACCTTGTTAAAATTAAGTTGAGGGAAAAAGATTAGTGTGATATGGTAGTGTTGGTTGTTGAAGATATTTCCTTTTAAAAAAAGAAACTTCTTGTATATTAAGACTGAATGGTATCAGTCTAGCTGACTCTGATAACAGAATTCTTCTAGTATTTCTTGGGCTATGTTTCTAAATTGTACATTCTACCTTCATTTGGGTAAGGAAATTGATCCTGTATCATAATTCTACAATAATAATGTACCTAGCATAAAAATAATGCTTATAGCATTAGTGAAAAAAAAACCAGAATAGCAATATTGTATCTCTTGTCTTGATAAATAATGATATAGTGCTTGGTAAAACATTGTGTAAGTTTGTGTATCAAAAAATTTACAGTGAATATATTTTCATAGATACAGAAAGGGTTGACAGGAAAGAAGTGTCAAGATTTTTCTTCTATGTTTTCTTAGATCAGGTAACCTTTTAGATAATCCTTATTCTTTTCACTTATTTTGCAGCCATGAAACTGATGACTGCTTTAGTGAATGTGGCATTAAATCTAAGTATTAACATGGACAACACACAGCGGCAGTATGAAGCAGAACGGAATAAAATAATTGGGAAACGAGCTAATGATAGGCTGGAACTCTTATTACAGAAGAGAAAGGAGGTCAGTGCAACTCTAGCTGGTGTGCATGTGATAAGTGTTCATATCAATTAATCTTGTAATTGGTTTTGGTAGTTATCCATCTCTCTAACTTCAGGTTGTGTTCACGTTTAATGCTTAAACAACTTGGAGAGGTGCTTCTTACTGTCTGGTTTTCTGTAAAAAGAAGTAAATGTTGAATCTTAAGAATAGTAGTGTTGTAGTGAGAGAGACTGCAATCAGTAATAGGTACATTTTTGTTGGATTTCTGAATGACTTTCCTACATTGAACTCAAATACATAAGAAAAATTGCCATATATTGACATGTTTTGGCTTCTAGAGAAGACCTCTGTGATATTGGAGCAAAATCCGGCTTTATAATGTCAATAATGATCCCAGCAGAAAGTGTATTTAAAGGCTTTAGATAAGGCTTTTTTCATGTACAGAAAGCACTATCAAAACTGAAAATGCAGTCTACTTCTTTTTTCTGTCTTTTGTGTAAAAGAGACTTGCTGATTCATTGCTGACAATGTTGTCTTGTTGAAAGCCCTAATTCAGTCAGGTTTCAGTTTTTAGTTTTGGGGCAATTGATAGTTTGTTTTTGGGTCCTTTTTGGGTGGTGGTTGGTGATGTTTGTTTTCTTTTAGGTATTTGTTTATTTAGACGTCAGGGATAAATTCTTCGTGGTCAAATGAAACCTTTGCTCTTCATTGTTTGCACTGTTACCTGTTAAGGGTTATTTTTCCCTGGCAGTTCAGACAAACGAACAAGTTCGTGTTCTGATCGTCGCCCAAGATCTTGCAGTTCAAGACTGATCTCTTTAAGACCCATTCAATGTAGTTTTGTTAGATATGTATGCAGGTCCAGTCCCAGTGTGAATAATACATACCTAAAAAAACAGTGATGTTACTAGAAAATTAAATCAAATTTTCTTAGAAATTAATTAAGAAGGACCTTTCAGCCCAAGATGCCTTTGTTGCACTCAAAGAACAGTTTTCCAGTGGTTCAGAATTACTAATATTTGTATACTGTGGTAGATACAATTTCTTAAATAATAGCATATTGTACTGTGAAACAGATCTGTGAATATTTCTGATTCTCTGAAAGAATTTAATGGTCACACTTGTAAATGTTAACTTAGTTTGCCTAGTATCAACACCATCTGATACGACTGTAAAAGTGCTGCTCACTGTTTATATATTCTCTACATTCTTTCAGCTTCAAGAAAATCAGGATGAAATAGAAAACATGATGAATGCAATATTTAAAGGCGTTTTTGTGCATAGATATCGGTAAGTTTCTTTTAGTAAGTAATGTGTCTCATCATTAATTTATTCTGGAAGCTGGTGGCAGGTTATTTCTAATTACTCATCTGTTTGAACTTACTGCTCCACTTCCCTCCACAGAGATGCAATTGCTGAAATAAGAGCCATCTGCATTGAGGAGATTGGAATATGGATGAAAATGTACAGTGATGCCTTTCTCAATGACAGCTACTTAAAATATGTGGGGTGGACTATGCATGACAAGGTAAACTGCACGGAGCAAAAGGAACAAAACCAAGAAGCAGAACTTCTTGGCTTTGGTTATTGATCTTTCCAGACTAGGTTTGGATCTCTTAAATGTTTGTGTGGGTCACTGCCTTCCTTATCACTCAGAAGTATTGGCTTTTCAGAGTACATATAAGCCAGACTTGAATCTTTTGAATGTTCTTAGAGAGTAGATACAGATTTTTTTTTTAAGGAACTGTTCTTTGTAGGCAAGTTGTCTTTTCTATTTATTTATTGCTTATGCAAACATGTAGTTAATAGTGTTTACCTACGTCAAATTAATGCATGTTATCCCTATAGCCTGACAGTACTGTTTTGCCAAGGTAGGAAACTCTCTAGCATTCTCATCTAGCTGTAAAAAGCATGGGAAAAGCCCCCTTTGGTGAGGTTAGTGCTGCAGGCTGTTATTCACCCACAACCACCTAGAGACACCCTCTGCTTGGAGGGGTTAATGCAGTTACAAATACTTCCTGACTCATTATTGAGTCAGCACATTGCCTCTGTTCTTGCATTGTACTTCAAGCTGTTGCATTTTAAGTGAAAGAAATAAGGAATGCCCAGTCTTGCTGTTCTGTTCAGGGCTTGGTGCAAAAACCCAATAACCTCTGGCAGTGGGGTGAGGTCATCCGTACCTTAGAACATGTTCTCTGCTGAAGCAGAGCTTGTATTTCAGGAGGAATATTTTTCTCATTATCTACTTAGTAATTTTGATTGAACAAGGGGTGGTCGTCAGTGATAGAAATACCTTGAGTGTTTTAGAGAGAATGAAGCCGGGGGTATTTTGAATTATGGAGATGGTAATTTCAGGAAGACCTCGGGGGATTTGTTAGTTTTTATTGCTTCACTGCCTTGTTACAAATCAGGTTGTATTTTTATGTCATTAACGTGATTATTGGTAGTGTATTGTGACAGCATTTAATCTTTGTTTTTGAATTAATTCTGACTGTAAAAGAAACTTGTCTTGTATGACATGAAGATCACATCTGTATCCTATATTTGACTTTTAATTCAGTTCTTAATTTTATTTTAGCAAGGAGAAGTAAGACTCAAATGCCTAACTGCTTTGCAAGGGCTTTACTATAATAAAGAGCTTAATTCCAAATTGGAACTCTTCACCAGTCGGTTCAAGGTTAGTGGTGCTTTTTTACTTCGGATAAATGAAAATTTTTTAAAGTTGCATTACACTTATTTCCTCTTAAAAAATATTTTCTTCTGTATTCTTAGGATAGAATTGTGTCTATGACTCTTGACAAAGAATATGATGTTGCAGTCCAAGCAATAAAATTACTCACTCTTGTTTTACAGTAAGTACATGTATATTTCCTTATCTGACATACAACAAATACTGAAACTTAAGTGTTTCTTATCCTTATGGGTGAGGTCAGCACATGACACTTCAGATCTGAAGGCTATAGAAATGTCTGTGCATCTTGCACTCAGAGAAAATGGAATTCCAAAGGTAATCTGTCTAGAGCAGTGGTATTCCTTATCTCCCACAGTTCAGTAGGTGTAAGGGCTAGGAACTTTGAATTCAGCCTCATAGTTTAAAACTATCATGGAATGTTTGAGATTAAGAAAATGGAATATGTTGAAGATTACACAATAGTTGAGCTCTGGAGCATAACTTTCTAGCAATAGCTCATATTTCATCCATGTATCTTCTTCAAGAAGAATTTAGAACTAAGACTCTGGAATTTTAGGATGATAAATTGAAGGAAAAGGTTTAGGCTCTCATTCATTTCCATCTCCCTCATTAGAATTCATACTTTGCTGACTCAATTTTTTTTTTTTTTTTTTTTCCTTTTTTTCTTTTTTGCTTTCTTTCCTTCTTCCCATCCCTACCCCTAGGAGTAGTGAAGAAGTTCTGACTGCAGAAGACTGTGAAAATGTCTACCACCTGGTTTATTCAGCTCATCGGCCAGTAGCAGTTGCCGCAGGGGAATTTCTTTATAAAAAGTAAGATGGAGAAATTACAGTGAACTTCTTAGTCCTGTAGATTTGTGTGTATTAATACAATGATTCTTACTAGATTTAATCAAGAAAAGAAAACAATTAATCATAACGTGGCCTTAAGAAAGAAGAGACTGTAACATTACTGCATTTTTTGAACTGTTGTAGTTTTCAAAATGAGAAATAGTAGTTTTGAAGGCTGCACTTGGAAAGCTTGTATCTTCAGGGAATACAATAAAAATGCTCCTATGTCATCTCCTTTCCTATTCTTCCTGTGAAACATCTTAAAATGCTTGTGAAATTTGGGGCCTAAAACTTGGGCTTGCATCATGAGTGTTTTCCCATTCATAGTTCTTCCCCTGTGCCTCCCTCTTCCCCATTGTCCCATATGACCATTTCATAAAATATTTTTCATTTTAAAAATTCCAACATGTCAGGTGTGTAGGAGAACAAAATAGAGTTTCCATCTAATACTTTTCAGACTTCCTTCCAATATTTCTTAGCTGCTTTCAAGTCTCCTGTAGGGAGGTTCAGAAAATGCCATTTGCTGAGCAGGAGCATAGGACCTCAAGCACCTGCAATTATCACTGATGTTTGTAAAGCATTTTGTTATAATTATACATCCCACTAGAAAAAGTCAGTGGAATCTCAACTCAGCATATATAAAATGCATGCATATATGAAATTGTTCAAATGATACTTGTCCCAAATTACTTCCTTTCAAAAGAAAATATGGAGCCAAGCAACAAGGTATTTAGTGTGTAAGAAAAGGTATCTTGATGTAAGCTGACTATGCTGAAGGCAGTGAGGAAGTAACTTAACAAGAAATAATTTTTCTTTTAGGCTTTTCAGCCGCAGAGATGCTGAAGATGATGGAATACTGAAAAGGAGGGGAAGACAAAGTCCAAATGCTAATCTTGTGAAGACATTAGTGTTTTTCTTTTTGGAAAGTGAAGTAAGTTGGGTTTCAGCAATGTCCTTGATTTTGTGGTGTGTGTTGGTTTTTGTAGTTGTTGTGGTTCTAATTTTTGTCAGTTAAATTTTGTGGTTAAATTAACCACTCATTGGTTAATAACCATGAATCTGTCCTGGTTTTCCTGTTGTTTGAGCAACCTCGGGAGTCAAAAGACTGTTTTGTGTGGTTGTGTTTATTTGAAGGATTTGCCAGTACACAGTGTTGAGACAGGCTGTAAGTGCTACTCTGACAAACATGACGATGTGTAGGTGTAAAAGAAAAGATTGAAAAGGGGAGAGAGAAAAAGGCAAAAAACCCCACAATCTCATCCCATCTATCCCCCAAGTTCTGAAGGATTTTGTGTCACTACTCCTTGTAGCTGTTGGTTTGGATTCACCTTTTAAGTGGGGAAGAAAATCTTCTGTTTAACAGGAGAGCTTGCAAAACTTGCTCTGTATTTTTGCCACAGGCAAGAGCCAAGTACAAGAAATATTCTGTATTGTACTTCTTTAATAATCTTCACTGCTGATAAAATACTTAATCTGTTCTTTTTTTAGTTGCATGAACATGCTGCTTATCTTGTGGACAGCATGTGGGACTGTGCAACAGACCTCTTGAAGGACTGGGAATGTATGAACAGTCTTCTGCTGGAGGAGCCTCTCAATGGAGAAGAGCGTAAGAGATTTTTGTAGATCTTTATATTGCTGTGCAGTTTTTGTTAGGCTTGAAATAAGGAAAAAAAGATGTTTACGTATATTTTCTGTGTTTCCATGACTATAAGAAGTCACTAATACCAATTATGAAATGAGGAAGAGTAGAAAGAGAGGACCACCTGGTATGGAAGTGTGACACAGGAACAGTGGTTCGAAGAAAAGAGAAGGAATTAGAATGAAGTGTTGCCTTGGTGTTCCAAGCTGCCCTTTTGGCCATTATAAAAACTGAGCTGCTTGTGAAACTGGTTAATTTATTGTTACAACTACCATATGGAAAAATACCATAATTTCTTTGATGTCAGTAGACCCAAACAAACCCCTGGCATAATTCTGTAATTCATAGGTCCTAGTAATGAACCTCTGAAAAGCAGAAAGGAAGTAAAATAAGTATAAAATTTAGTGTTTGTTCCATCCCATCCTGTGACTCATCCAGTGATATTCCCTCAATTTTTCAGTATTTTCTGGTGTCATTTTCTAAGGTACTTATTTTCTCTATCCNGAAGATGAAAAATAAGTTGTGTGTTAACATCTGCTTCTTAAATTTCAGCTTTAACAGACAGACAGGAAAGCGCACTGATCGAAATAATGCTTTGTACAATTCGGCAAGCAGCTGAATGTCATCCTCCTGTGGGAAGAGGAACAGGGAAAAGGGTAGGAAGCAAAAAACCTCCTAATCTAGAGATGTGGGAATGGCTCTGTGGAGCCACTGTGGGAAGAAGGAAAAGATTGTAGGCTGTTGCTGCTGAAGGGAGTGAGATTGGAGATGCAGCTTTGGTCTCCACATCTGACTGCCCTGGATAGTTCACTTTTTCTGGATTTGGGCACGTGCTTAGAACTATTCAAACTCCTGCATTTGTTTGTACTAGTAAAGATAATAAAAATTGATTCTGAGAATGGTGTTGGTTTGAAAGGAGGACAAGAATCAATGTTTGGGAAAAGCTAAAGTTATTCAGTGTGAAAGAGCAAAATGAGGGAAAGGAAAATATACTCCACAGTCTCTTGGAAGGCCAGTACACGGATTGGCTGTTCTCTGATTATACAGAGTTGAGACAGCCTCTTATGCTGAGGCATTAAGCAGTCTTCTCTCAAGACTGGTGCATATTTTGGTAAGAAACCCATTTAAAAACAGGTTGAAAGCTTGTAAGAAGATAGGATTGACAAATTAATTGAGTAAATATTGTTAAAAATTGTAAGCTGAAGGCATTCCCATTCTTGTATTGTCATTCCAGTCATGGTATTTTGTTGCTAGAAAGGTAAACATTTTGTACTAGGCTATCATGTCTGTTTTCAAGATAATCTTAGCAGTGTTAGGACTGACTTTGAAATGCATTTTTTGAATGCTGAATGTTGTTTTCTTGCCTTTTTTTTTTTCCCCCACAATTCCCTCCTGCTTTATATTGACATCTTACAGTGATTTTAGTTGAACCTACGTGATTGGGTCCAGGTACCTAATCATCATTTCATTAATCATAATGTAACTTTGCACCAGAACTTTTAGCTGTAAAATCCTCACAATACCATTATTTTAGGTGCTGACAGCAAAGGAAAAGAAAACCCAGTTGGATGACAGGACAAAAATTACAGAGCTTTTTGCAGTGGCACTTCCTCAGTTGCTAGCAAAGGTAAGTTTAATTCCATTTCTCGCTGATGGATGGTTGTTGAAATGTTTGCAACCAACTATATTTCTGTAATTAATGATACAGCTTGCCACAAGTTTTATTGTTTTCCTTACTAATCTTTGTTTATATTTACTTGTTCTATAATGAATTATGTTGTCAAGGACTTTTTCATCTAAACTTTCTTCCTTGTGAATTTTACAGTATTCTGTAGATGCAGAAAAAGTCACCAACTTACTGCAGTTGCCACAGTACTTTGATTTGGAAATTTATACAACAGGGCGATTAGAAAAGGTATGGTAACCTCCACACATTAACATAACAGGAAAAGTCCCAGAATTTAGACTTTGTCACTGGAATTTTGGTCACCATTTTAGGAAGTTTTTTTTTTGTGTAAGGAGATTCTACTTCTTGTAATCCTTACTGGTAGTGCAACTTGGACTTTAGAGTTGTGACTGGCTGCTCTTCTTAGAGTTACCAAAAATTTGAGTTTTCTAAGGCCTATCTGGCCAGTTTTAGTGGAGAATCTTGCCAGTTAGGTGAACTTAAAATGAGAACGTTATTGCTGTGTTATGGTCATATTTGAGATAGCTGTCTGACAGATAAAGCTTATAGAAACAGCTCAGTAAGTCTTCTTTTTCTGTCAGTGAAACTAAAAAAAACGCCATCATCATTGCATGAAAAAGAAGAATACCAGATCATAAATGATGTAGTTACTGCTCTCATTTTATCTGCTATGATGATGAAGTTGAAGCTGTTTTCATCTCTATTGTCTCTTTCTCAGATGTGCTATTGCATTGAGAAGGAAGTAGCTGGAAATCATTAGAGTCAAAAAGTGATAAAATGTGTTGTTGACAGCATAGCCAGCAGTGATTGAGCAGGAGTGGGCAACTCAGGTTGAGGGGAGGAATATATGAACAGCTGATGTTGGCTTTAATTGGTGGACAGTAGAGTGTTATGAAACTAAATATTCAATTATACAGCTTTTAAAACACATACAAAAATATTTGTTTGTGTGAGGTAAATACTTCTGTGTTCCTCAGTTGTCATTGGAAATTCAAATGTTAGGTGAGACTGTACCAACAATAGCAAATTTTTAGTCACTTCTGTGATTTGGTCTTTGACAAGCTCCAACTTAATATTTGATAAGTAGACTTAATTTCTCAGAAACTTCACTGATTTTACAGAAGGTGTTTGTGTTCTGTATCATAGTTACAAACATAATAAACAGAAATTACCTTTTAAAACTCTTCAAGGTTTATTAAAAATGTGTGTGTATATTTGTAGATATATATGTGAAAATAAAAACACATATTTTCTTTTTTGGCTCATCTTCCTTATAGCATTTGGATGCCTTACTGCGACAAATCCGGGATATTGTGGAGAAGCACACGGATATAGATGTTTTGGAGGCCTGTTCAAAAACCTACCATGCTCTCTGTAACGAAGAATTCACCATCTTTAACAGGGTTGACATTGCAAGAAGTCAGTTAATAGATGAATTGGCAGACAAGTTTAATCGACTTCTTGAGGACTTCCTGCAAGAGGTACTTTAATGTGCAAGATCACCTTTTCCTGCCCTTGTAAATATTTTCAGTATTTTTTCTGTCTTTCTCTGCAAGTCAGAGCTTGAGATGGGAGCTTCCTTCTGATTTTCAAAACTTCTAAGTTGAGTACAATAATACAACAGTGCTACTGCTGTGATTGTGTGAACACAGGCTGTTCTTTTAGATTAAGACAGTGAGTCTTTAATTTTGATCTCCTTTTGACTAGAGTCCCTTGGGAATTTGGGATAAGTTTCAGATAAACAACCAAATACACAAACTTTTTACTCTCAGCTTTTGAGGCTTATGTTTTTGAGAGCTGTAGTATTGTAATTCCCCATGGATTCTCCTCAGATGTACTACTGTAGCCAGTCTTGCCTGTGGTTGCATGTTGCTGTTGTTAAATATCAAAATCCCTAGAAAACACTCCCCCTCCTTTCCTGAATGCAAGCAGATGCAGTTAGAAGATCAAAAATAACTTTGTTCCCACACTGTGCTGATCTGAGAAGTGAGCATCTTCTGATAGAGTATTTAACTTCACTATGTGGGATCTCTCACATTCAGACAAAACTTGTTTCTCCTTTTCATCTGTGGATAGGAAGTGTCTTTATGACAGCTTCGGTCTTAACACTTCTCAGATGCATCTAGTTTATCAAGATCTCCTTTTTCTCTTGCTTCTTGTTTTGAACCAGAACTCCATTCTAGAAATCTTAAACAAGAAACGTGCCCATTTGTTTCCCTTTGTGATGAAAAGAAAGAATGAGAGGTAGAGTAAGGAAATGAGATGTCGGAAGTTGCCTTGAAGGAAAGGGGCAAATACTCTGGTGCAAGTACTGAAATCCTTAGTTCTTTGATAGGTTGTGCAACTACAGAATAGTAAAACTTTCAATAGCTCTCCTAGACTAAAGAGGGGTTTCTTGATGTCAGTTATCTTATGTACAAATAGATACTTTTTTTTACCCTTTCATTTTTACTTTTTTTTTTCACTAAATGCAAGCTTGTCAGAACTTCTGGGAAGGTTAGAACAAACCAGTTCCTTTACCTCACTCAAAAACATTTTTCTGTGATTAAAGTAAGACTGAGGTACTGACCTGTGGCCCACCTAGTCCCGTGTCTTTTGTCTGACAGTGGCCTCTGCTGGATTCTTCAGAGAAAATAGAAGCACCTACAGTGTACATTATACATTATACATTGTATTCTGCTAACCTAGGCTTTTTCCATTTTATTCTCCCTTCTCCTACCTCCTCACCCCTCCTCCCCCCCTCTCTTCTGCTATTTTTATAGAACTGTAGAATTGTCCAGGTTAGAAAAGACATTTAACATCATTGACTCCATCTCTAGATTTGAGCTGCTTGCTGCCCTATAACTTCTAAAAGTATATGTGAGATGATAAAGAATTCAGAATCAAGTCTGCACCCTCTCCTGCCCCCCAGTTTGGGGGCTGTGTGTTTGGTTTTAGTCACTTCCCCAGTTCACTTAGACTCACTACTTGAGCTACCTCACTGTATGATTATTAAATAGGGGGAGGAACCTGATGAAGATGATGCATATCAAGTCTTGTCAACACTGAAGAGAATCACGGCTTTTCACAAGTGAGTTGGCTTCTGCACGTGTCTGGCAGGGTTTGTGGTG
>VWZN01019729.1:409123-475482 GCA_013396955.1 Regulus satrapa | reverse complement strand
TTTGTTTTTTTTTTTTTTTTTTTAAATGAAAGGGGTTGAGAAAACCAACTCCCATCTGATATTCCACTTCATCCCAAATCGTGAATTAAAAAAAGAAAATAATACTGTGTAGGCTTGTCTTTTTTAGTTATGAACAGGTGCCTAAAATTTATTATTTCAGCTGAAAATAGAGATATTTTTAAAGAAAAAAATGCTTTATGCCCTGGAATTTTTTGGGGGTGAGGGGAGGAGTTAGTTTTTTTAGGTTTGTTTCTGAGGTTTTTTAGTTACTAGTTTTTTAATAAAATGACATGATTTTTATCCCAACTGCCATCTCTTCTGTGCTATACCAAATGACAAAATTAAGGAAATTGCTATTTGCTAATTTTATTTGTAATAGTATTTTTTTTTCTAAAATAAGATAGTGGACTTGAATGCTGCCACTAAGGTTTGTGGTGGAATGCTCTGTGAAAGTTCATGCACTAAATGGGAGTATAAAACTGAAAAAGCAAAACTGTTACATGAAATCATTCTCTTTAAAGGAGGATCTTCTACGTCTAAAGAAGCAGATGAGAGTTTTTTGTCAAATCTGTCAACACTACCTGACCAATGTAAATACTGCTGTTAAGGAACAGGTTAGTGGCTGTTGTTACTTGGACTCTTCTAATACTGTACTTTTAAAGCAGCTGAAAAGTTCTTCTTGCTAATATTTTTGGCACTTCTGTGGGAACGTGATGTCCTGGATGTTCAGGCTGAGTGCCCTTTGAGTGTGAATGTGCACTGTACTTTTATGCTTGTCCTCCTTATGTACAGAGGATTTCAGCATCAATTTAAACTTGATTCTTTCGAGTAATTTTAGGCAGCATAATGTTTTATTCAAAGGAGCTTTTTGTTTCTTTAAGTAATGACTCTGCAGGTGCACTGTAGAAGCCTTCTGGGTGCAAACTGGGTGAGAGAGTTCTATTTCAAACCTCTTGCTTACCATGTGCTAATGACCCACATCTCCTGTGGAGCTGTGGGTTCACAGGCTCAAAACTGGAAGAGCTAAGGATGGCAATTGAAAAGGGTTTTTTTGGTTGTCTTACAATGCATGCATGTGTGGTTTCCCTTCTCTTCCTTCTCTGTGTTGCTCCATAACACAATATATTCCTCAGTTTTTCAGAGATCCTAAGAATTTGGGGATCTCAAAATCAAGAGAAAAAAAAAACAACTTAAGATGAGTTTGTAGCGTTTATACGTGCACAAGTATGCACTGTAACCTAGGAGGGTTGACTATTGGGACATGGGAATTTTTTGTAGTCATCTTCAGGAATGCTCTCACACTGCTCAGTTGGTAATAGTGCTGTTTAGAGATGCTCTAGCAAATGCTGGGAAGCCCCAACAATGCTACACTGCTTGGAAAAGATGTGAGCAGTTTTGTAGTTAGTGCCTCATGCAATTGTCCTTTGTGGGGAGAGTTTTAGCTGGAAGTAAGTTCTTAAATATTTCAAACATTAAAAAATGTAGATATTAAGCTTGAGTAACTAATGCATGACAGTTCAGGCAGAAGACAGTAGTTCTGACTTTTTTGAAATGGGGCATGAAGGGTTTGGGGATTGTCCTTTTTACTTCTGTTTCATAAAGAACTTAAATCATATTGGGAAACACTTATCCTGAGCTCTGAGGAGAACAGGAAAAAAAAAACCAAAAACAAAACAGCAACCAAACTGTAGGGTCCTAGTCTCTTCAATCTGTGGGCAAATAGATCTTTGGACAGGACACTCAGGATTTTGAGGTTCAAGTGAAGAACACAGGTTACTGATAGCAGAATTAATTCCAAGTAAATGCCTTTAACAATCTTTAAAATGCTAAAATGAAAGAAAATGAAGTATGTCTCTACAGGGGAAGGACCAGATTATTTTCTAGGTAGACAGTTTAATTAAAGAAATAAAAAGCCAGGTGCCTTTTTGCTGCTGAAGATAATAATAACCTGGTTAAAGTGGAAAATCTGGTCCACTGAGTTGAACAATTGTAGCTTTTGAAACTCTTGTCTAGAACAAAGAGTATTCCTGGAGCTTAACAGACATGTTCTGTGACAAGAGCTACCTAGTGTAATAGTCACAAGGTGCAGGGTGTGAAAGTGCTAGTAACAAAAATTACTGAAGCTCTGAGCAGGTCTCTCTAAGAGGCTGTATGGCTCTCGCACTCTGGTGAGCGCTCTAGAAATGAGAGGTGCCTAGTTACTTACACAGGGTACTTACCTGTCACCTCGGGTACCGTGTCCCACCTGCTTCACTTCCCTGCTCTGATCTCATGGAAGGACGGACACAAGGGACCTCAGAGGAGCACGGGTATTTTTTGTGACTAGAAATTAGTAATACTTATTTAGAGGAGTTAGAGAACAGGCTTGTTCTTGGGAGTACTTGGGAGATCAGGGCCAAAGGGCAGGTGCAGCACTAAGCAGCTCGTTGCCTTGGTCTGTTAGTTTGAAGAATGTCAGTCTCTGTGTCAGGTACTAAGACATTTGAGCCTTCTGAGGCAGTGGGGTACAGACATTTAAGTCTGATCTCAGATGCACAAATTAGCCAGCAAAACAAAAAGTTGGTTGTGCTTCTGGAGTTTTTGACATAAGGATTTAAAGGGATTGAGTAATCTCAACTGTTGTATGTTAAATAAATATGTCCAAAACGATTTTAAGAAAACACAGCAAAAAGGAGATTGTACTATGGTCAGAGTCCAAGAAATTCTCTAATGTAGTATCCATCAGGTAGAATTTTGGAGTTTCAGGCTCCTCATGTTTTAGTCTTGCAATATTGTCATATTTGGTTGGCATCGTCTGTGCAATATTTTCATTTGGAGACCCAGTCCTGCCTGATACAGGAACCTGCTGTGTGAAGCTATGCACATTTTGACTTCAGTTGGCCTTTGTAGTTGTGTAGGACTTCAGTGGCCTGTGTACACTGTTGAGATCTTGAGTATTTTGTCAAGTGCAAATATATTATTCTAAACTAAATCCACTTTCCAAGCAAGTATTTACTAAGGTTTTTTTTTAACAGGCTTTTACAATTCTGTGTGATGTGTTGATGATCTTCAGCCATCAGATTATGACAGGAGGACGTGACATGTTGGAGCCACTTGTTTACACTCCTGATTCTTCTTTGCAATCTGAACTACTCAGTTTTATTTTAGATCATGTCTTCATTGATCAGGATGATGATAATAATAGTGCGGGTTTGTACAAAACTTATATTTCCTTTATATTATTTGTTTTCTAACTGATACCTTTGTTTCCTTGTGCATTTCTGGGTTTTTGAGGTGGTGGTGTTTTTTTGTTGGGTTTATTTCTTGTTTGCCTGGTTGGTTTTTTTGTTTTAATTTTGTTTTGTCATTGAGAGGTGTGCTTGTACACAGAGGTAGATGTAGTTTTTAAACGTCAGCAGCTGATTAAAGGATTTTATGTATTAGGAACATGTAGGATAATTGCAGTAAAGTTTTGTTTTAATAGGCTCAAATATTTGTCTCTGTATCAGGGTAAGAGACGTGTCAGTGGACAGTGAAGTGCATTGCCATCAGAACTGAGATCTGATTTTCTGAATCATGACCACTAGCCCATATCTGTTTTATTTATAAATGTTTAAACATGGAGTCTTACACCTGACACCTTTCTTGTTCTGAACTCTGTCTAGATGGACAGCAGGATGATGAAGCCAGCAAAATCGAAGCATTGCACAAAAGAAGAAACCTACTTGCAGCTTTCTGTAAGCTCATTGTATATACTGTGGTGGAAATGAACACAGCTGCGGACATTTTCAAGCAATATATGAAGGTAAATGTGAGCTTAGTAGTGATACTTCATAAAATTACTAGAATACACTAGTTCTGGAATTTTTAGGTATTACTTGCTTTTTTAGCTTCCAAGATAACAGATTTAAAATGTGAAGAATTCAAAACTCCAGAGTTGTAGGCCTTTTTTTGTATGTAGGGGAAAAAAATTACTGAGATGAGTTTTACAGTTCCAGTGTATGCATGGTGGGGACCTAGGAGGGAAATGACTACTTATTTTAATGTTGTTTTTGCTAGCTTTCTTATTTTGATCAGTGGTGTATTTTTAATTCACTTATGAGTTTAGTAGGCCTTTTGAGAATGTTCTTCCCAAGATCAACTCCATGATGTCTAAAAAAATCAAATAATTTAAACTTAAACTTTATAGAAGAAAAGTAAAATTTGAGTCCTCTCTATCCCTCCCCCCCATTATCTTTGTCTGTTTCAATCTTACTTAAATGTAAAAATCTCTCCTGACTCATGGGATTCACAGCTGCACACTAATATGAGTTCTCATTTTGTGAACATTATAAAGTTTTGCTCCTTGGTGATTACCTTAAAAACTTAAAATTTGGGCAGCCTGCTTTTATGAGCACCCTACATATGTTTTGTTTCTCTATGTAACTAACTGGATCTTTCTTAAATCTGAAATACTTAAAAAAATGATCAGACAGCTTTCTCTTTGACAGATTATGGCTATGATGCTGTCAGTAAATGCCTCCTTTCAGCAAAAAAAAATAAAACTCCACCAGAGTTACGGGAGTTACTAAAAAGATTAGAGTTTAATCTTGTACCCTGAAGGGGTGAACACGTGTCATTAACAAATATGTCATGGCCTTGAAGATAAATAGGTCATTCTGTCTCTAAAGTAATACTCACTGCAAGAACGAAAAGTGGGTTTATTCTTTCTGCTTTTAGTTCTTAAAAAAAAATATTATTCTGCAGGTGCTTTAGGGTGTGATTTTGGTGTAATCATGAACATACTGGGGTTTTTTCTTTAGATAATGTTTGATTTTTCTTTTTAAAAGAGGATATCCTAGACTTTGCTTTCAGAATAATTCAGTAGTTGCAATGCTTTCAGCTAACACTGACAGTTAATTATTTCTTTTTTGTTTTTCCTAGTATTACAATGACTATGGTGATATTATTAAAGAAACAATGAGTAAAACAAGACAGATAGACAAAATCCAGTGTGCTAAAACACTTATTCTTAGTTTGCAGCAGGTAAGAATTTACAGGATTTTTATGCATGAAATTCCACACTGTAGATGATGTCGTGTTGTTTAGTAACTACTTTGAGGTATTGGTGAAGAGATTTTTATGGTAGGGATGAATAGGTCTAAACTGAGACACGTTTTCTGCAACTATGGGAAAAACTGCCACAAATCTTCCTATACTTACCAAATATTGTACCACAAAAAACACAGGAGAGGCCAGTGGATACAACATGAATGTAACTCTGTGAAACCTTCACAACTCTAAAACAATAGTTTAAATGATGTTTAAACATATATTCAGATATATGTTGTGAAGTGTCCACTTTACTTGTTTTTGAACACACTGCCGATGGGGGGGGTGGTGTTTGTTTGGGGGTTTTTTTTTTTTTTTTTTGGGGGTTTTTTTCCTTTTTTTTTTTTTTTNTTTTGGGGGTTTTTTTCCTTCTCTTTTTCTTTTGTTTGCTGCTTTGGGTTTTTTTAACCATTCTGAGAATTAATTTGAAGTTTTAGTAATTTCTTAATGTTTAGTAGGGACTTCACACATTTGACATTAAAACATAATTTAATGCTCTCTTCAGTAAAGTTTGTGGGGAAACCTAATGAATTCAATTAAAGTTAGCATTTGATTCATCTGCTCACATGAACCATCTGCATGGATTTTATGCACAGGCTCAGAACAATAGAGACAAATATCTCCAAAACACTGTAATTCAGCATAGATCACTGCTGTGTATAAAAGGAAAATCTACCCAAATTTATTTTCTGTATCCCTGTTTTTTTGACTAAAGGTTATAAAGCTATAAAGTAAATATAGGTCTAGATATTCATCCTTGTGGAGACCAAGCAGAAGTAGTCCTTATTAAAGTAAGGACTGGTTTATCAGTATGATTATTGTCAAAACAAGAGAGAAGCAGGCCTTTCCTTTTAGTAGCAGAATGACTCTTAAGAAGCTGGTGAAGAAAAAAAAAAGTAAAATATATATAACAAAACACTCTGTGTTTTATCCTTTGTGATACAAAGGAGTTAAGGGTGTGTTAGAGAAAATTTTTAAAAAATAGAAAAATTTATTTAAGTGAATTACAGTCAAATTTAGTAGGATGAGAAAAGGATTATTGATCAAAGAAAAGACAAGACTCTAAAATTCAGAGTATTTGGCTTTGACAGCTATTGATGAGTATGTAAAAAAATCTCGCAATCAATGTCAGAATTTCTGGTGTCTTTGGCAATTTCCCTGAAGACATTGTAGAGAATTTCTTCTTTATACTTGTATTTTGAGAAGAAAAAAAACAAACCCAAAAAGCAAAAAACAACCAGTCGGGAATTAGTAGTTTGACAAAGTATTATAATAAAGACCAGGTGAAAATTACCCCATTTATTTCTTCCCTGTTAGTGTATGCAATTAGGGAATCCCACTAATTTTTTATATTCTCTACTTTAGAACACCTGGTTTAGTGAGTACTGAAATCTGTCACCCAGTATATCTACAGTTTGAGTGCTTGGACAGTGCATTTCAAAGTTTGTCTCTGGGGTGCCGACTCTTCGAGAGTAGCTTTGACTTTGCTGTCCAAAATGTCCACATTTGTTTGTTGGTGTTGTCAGATTAGGAGTGCAGGGGAAAAAGCTGTAAAACATGCTTTTAAACTGAAACTTAGCTCTGTGTGTATTGGTTCAAGGTTTGGCATAATCTTTTAATCCATGAAAAATTTCCTTTTTATTCCATACAGCTCTTCAATGAAATGATTCAAGAAAATGGTTATAATTTTGACAGATCATCACCAACATTCAGTGGCATAAAGGAACTTGCTCGACGTTTTGCTTTAACATTTGGATTGGATCAGTTGAAAACAAGAGAAGCTATTGCTATGTTACACAAGTAATTGTGTGCTTTGTATTACTTCCATTTTTGTAAACAGTTCTTGACTAACATAAGATAATCTATTTAATCTTTGAAAAACAGTTTGTTAAGCCAAAGTGCATCAGCCCTAGAGATGATATAGCCCATATATTAGGAGAGGACTGCAGTTTTGTCTCTGAGTAAAACCTAAATGTTTAATATTGTTGATGTTCTTCAGCATAATTGTGTAAGCATGTAAATGATAGCAGTGTTTCTATAGCATGTATTTTAGCAGATGCTGTATTGAAAAAGCATTTTTAATATCTAGTCTATAACAATAAGGACAGATCCACTTCACTGTCAGTGGTGATCATACTGGCCTCATGCAGAAAACTTGCAATCTAAGGTAGAAATTCCATGACAGAAAGAGTATGTCCAGAGTCAAATAATGCCTAGTGTTCACTTTTTTTTGCTGGAATATGGAAACATCAAATTTTATTGCTGTCTTGACAAAGGAAAGGAGTTCAGTTTTGGTAGTCCACAGTGCTTTGAACTTCTGTTTGTTCTTTTTCTGATGCAATTTTTTATTTGTTCTTAGGGATGGCATAGAATTTGCTTTTAAGGAGCCTAATCCACAAGGTGAAAGCCACCCACCATTAAATTTGGCATTTCTTGATATTCTCAGCGAGTTCTCCTCAAAACTTCTCAGACAAGACAAAAGAACAGTGTAAGTATTTTCTTAATGTTGTTGGTATTTGTAATGATAACCACAAAAGACATGTATCAGAATAAATATTTGTGTATCGTATTAATCTGCAGTGAAATCTTTGACGCATCAAGGTAAGTTTACACTATTGCAGTCAAGTGTACTCACAGAAGGTAAATTGTATTTATTGTTATTTTTCATTTTATGGTGGATGAACAGAAATTGTATTCCTGACTTGCTGCTGTCAGGCCTTTCTATTAACTAGATGAGAAAGCTGATAATTTCAGTAGTTACTTATCTTGATGTAGTAACATTTTGTTACAGATGTTTTGCATCCCTGTATTTCTTGTTTCATTTAAAGGTATGTTTACTTGGAGAAGTTCATGACCTTTCAGATGTCCCTACGAAGGGAAGATGTGTGGCTTCCTCTCATGTCCTACCGAAACTCTTTATTAGCTGGTGGGGATGATGATACCATGTCAGTGATCAGTGGAATCAGTAGTCGAGGATCTACAGTAAGAAATAAGAAGACAAAGCCAGCAACAGGCAAGCGGAAAGTACCCGAAGGTAGAACTTTTCTCATCTTAAAATTTACTAGAGTAGATATTCATATAAACTACACATATTGTTCCATATCTTTTAGTGTGGCTATACTGGTATGCCTTAATGTATTTTTTCAGTACAGGTAACTTCTGACCATGTATGTGTCTCAGTGGAAGAGGTATTAATTTGATTCACAGAGGGATACAAGGACACTACACAGTGTTAAGTCATACAATAGAAAAGTAGAGAAGTGCTCCAGTCAATGGTTATAAACCCAGGCCCTTTGAGGCACATGGGAGACTTCGTGGCAAAAAGCAAAGCAATTGATTCTCCGCATCGCACGTTTAATTTGTGTTTCTACGTTCACTTTTCGTTTGAAAAAACTTCACGGATGTTGTCGCTGTGTTTGCTTGCAGCTGAGGAAAGCAGCAGTAGTGACAGTATGTGGCTGAACAGGGAGCAGTCAATGCACACACCAGTCATGATGCAGACACCGCAGCTCACTTCCACGATAATGAGGGAGCCCAAGAGATTGCGACCCGACGAGAACTACATGGGGGTCTATCCTATGCAGCCCGAGCACCACCAACCGCCGCTCGACTACAAGTACGTACACGAGTAGGTCTGCTTTGTGTTAGTGTTCACACACAAAACCAGTACATGTTTAAAATAGAATAATGGTCTTTTTAAGCACGCAAGTAACGTGGATGTTGGCTCAAAGGCAACAGGAAGAAGCCGCGCGACAACAACAGGAGAGGGCAGCGATGAACTACGTCAAGCTGAGAAGCAACTTGCAACACGCCATGTGAGTGGAGTGAAACGTTCCTTCAGAGGGTAGGAACAGGAGGGTTTATAAAGGCAGTGGTAGGCAACACCTCTATTTTTTAAGAGTGATATATCTTTTAAGTTTATAAGTTCTCTACATTCTTAAGGACTGTGTGATTCTACAGAAAGAAAGTACAGGTTGCAAACAAAAACCATGGGCATATATATTGAGGAACTTTACGTCTTTCCCCTACTTACTTTTGATTGTTTAATTTCCAGTACTTCATGTAACATAGTTTCAGTGGTGGCTTTTTTTAATACAGTGTCACCAATTAGTATAATTAAAATGACTCCTTAGTTTTCTCGTAAGATCTGATGTTTCATGTAGAATTTATGAGGGAAGAGGATGAAGGACTATGTGTAGGAGTATTTGTAGTGTCATAAGGCAGAAACAATTTTTCTTTAGGTGCCAAAACTTAAGTTCTTTCTCACTCGAGCATAAATTAGGTATGGAGTAGATCTGCTTATCAGTTCTCACACCCTCTCAGAATACCCATTTAGCAATGTACCACAGTTTTCTAAACTGACCTTTGTTAGGCATTCTCCCACACTGTCTTAGTATCTTCTGGTGAAATACCAGCTTTCTTTAGTAGTAGTTGTGCATTTATTTCATTACTTAATTTCTGTTTTATGTAATGGAATTACGATTTGTTGGGAGTCCCTTACTGAGCATTAGCTTTTTTAATAGATAAAAGTTAACTTGATTTGGTGCTAAACAGTACTGCTTTTCATTTCAGTCGACGTGGCACAAGTCTAATGGAAGATGATGAAGAGCCAATTGTTGAAGATGTGATGATGTCATCAGAAGGGCGGATTGAAGATCTTAATGAAGGCATGGATTTTGACACCATGGACATAGACCTAGTAAGAAATTTACTTCTCTTTTAGTGGTCTTGGGATTTGTATTTCTGCTTTTAATGTAAGATATTTGAATTACATTTTCTTTCTGATAACAGTCATTCTGATTGCTTTCTGCATTGTTAAAGGGCTGTGCCGTTGTCTGTGTACGAGAGCCATCTGCTCCAACTGCCATACAAAAAGCAAGAACACTTCCTGTCATAACTAATAACATTTATCCCTTGTGTATTCTTACCCCTTGAGAGTTCAGCTTCACTGACTACAGTGTAAAACCTGTTTTTCTGATGAAATTGCACTTAACCTGTTTGTTTGTTTGCTTTCTAAAGCCACCATCAAAGAACAGGAGAGAAAGAACGGAGCTAAAACCAGATTTCTTTGACCCCGCTTCAATCATGGATGAATCGGTAGGTTAACTTATGTAAGGGGAAAATAATGTAAATAAGTCTTAAGGCTGCCATACTCTCTTACTTCAGATTTTAAAGGGAAAGAATGCAATCTTCAGGTTGTCATTGTTAGCTTATTTTGACAGACTGGTACAGTAATTCAGCTCCATACATTCTAGGATAGTCAGTGTTCCTTGAAAATTTATAGGATTTTTGTTCTTAGTATCTATATATAGCGATGTAAAATTTAAAAGCCTATGATTCTGAACAGAAAACACATCTGTTATAGAAAAGACCCTCGCAGAGGCTGGTAGCAAAGAGCATTAGAAATATATAGAAATGTGCATACATAGTATTAAAGGCAAGTTTCCTGTTGTGCTGAGCTTAGTTCAGTGACTCTCATGTCATTACCAAATGTCAGCATTAGATGGTTTGCATTTTGTGGGTTTCTCGTGGTTTTTTTTTTTTTTTTCTTTTTTTTTTTTTAATTGGCATATTTACTTCTGTGCATAAATAAGATAATGGAGAAAATAAGAGATAATACAGATACCTGTTTATAGAGATGAGAGGTATTTTTTCTTTCCATATAAAGTTTTAGGTCCAAAACATCCGAAGTCTGTAGTTTCTGCTTGCAGTTGCCCTTTTATCCGACTTGATAAATCTGCAGTCTCTATTCTCTTTTAAAAATCTGCATGAGGGATTCCTTCTGTCTTGAACCACTTGTAAAGTATGCAGCCATTTTTGACCTTGGGTAGCTGGTACAAAATTACACTGGAAATAACAAGCTGCAGCAAGCCAGCAGAGGACAGTGCAACAAGGCTTCCTGGGAATCTTGGACAGCTTGGTGGAATTTGGAAGATGGTTATGTATTTTTTTACAGTATTGTTGCAGCGTGAACCTGTTCTTGTTTATGGGAGAAAGAAGTCCTAAATACTGTTTTAAATGCAAATCCATATATTTTGTACCGGTAGGGCTTTGCTTTAGTAATAATGAATCAGCTAGGTTTGTGCGTCTGGCTGTTGTGTGTGTTCTGTTCCTGAATTAACACCAAGAAAATATCTCGCCTGTTCTCTGACGTTCTGTTTTACAATAGTTCTTCCCCTCCTCTTCTCGGTTTTTCCCGCACTGCTCCGTGAGGTGCCGGTCACATTTTAGTCCGGCAGTGCCGGAACCCTCTGGGGCTCGCATTGGGTTGGTTTGAGCCCCTGAGCCCCTTTCCCGCAGTGCGCGGGAGCGGCCGCACGGGGGCAGCGCGGGAGCGCCGGGCGGGGCCGCGCAGCAGCCGCTGCCTCACGGAGCCCGGCCCGGAGCCCAGCGTCAATCACCCCGTGCACGCTCAGAACGCAGCTCAGCCGCTTCGGCCATGGGATTTACTTCACAGCTCCCTTATTCTTGGGGTCGTTGCACTCGTTTTTAATAGGCGTAGACGGAATAAAGCTGTTTAATTTATTCAGATGCACGTGGTTTATGGTCAGACTCCTGGTCTGATGTGCCCTGTTATTGCCGGCACCAGAGACGGTTCTGTCTGTGCTCTGTTTTAGGAGGCACCCGAAGTGAGTTTAATTCCAAGAACAGTAAAAATTGGTTTTGTAAACAGATAAATATGAACAGCAGTGTTAAGGTTCAGGAAAATTTAGTCTGTTTAGGCTCTGGCTGATTTTATAAAGTCCTATAAAAGCTAGGACAGTAAAAAAAAAAAATTCTGTTTAAAATCTGGATCTTCTCGGGGGTTTTTTTGGCACATCAGTGGTCATACATACTTCCATTGACCTAGAAAGCTGTAGGGCTCACACGGGAAATGAAAACTGATTCTTTGTTTCAGGAAAGCTTTTACTTTCCCTAGTTACCCAATCTCCTGAAGTACAGTCGCTCGATGTTACCTGATGATTGTTTGATTTTTCACTGTCTTCCTGACAGAGTGGATGCATTTCCTAGGAAATGTTAAATTTGTGTCCTGGTTGGCTGATGTGGGATGGCCTGTGGTTTCTGTGATCACAGACACAGCAGCAGCCAGTGTCTGGAGTGTTTTGTCCCGGGTTTAATCGCTGTTAATAACACACTTGATTTCAGGTTAACGCCAATAGAATGTCATTGTCAAAGAAGTCTGAGTTAGGCATCTAACTAAAAACTCTTTTGCAATTATTACCTAAAATAATTAAAACACAGACTTTATTCCTACTGGATCTAGTTAATTTCAAGTGTGAGAAAAATATTTCTAATGAATGAGGAGCCCTTTTTATATTATTATCTAAATCAGACATGTGGTTAATCTGGTTTGGAAGAAAAATAAACTTAATAATGCCTTAACATATCTTGAAGTGTCTTAATCTTAAATTATATACTAATTGCTTTGTTATTTGTTAAATGTGTATTAGACTACAAATTGACACCATTTCTAACTTTTTTTTTAGGTTCTTGGGGTGTCAATGTTTTAATACCAGAGCAGCAAATAAATCAGTGGTGAAGTCATTTTCTAAGTGGAAGAGGAAGTTTTTCAATACAAAATTGTGGTAGATACAGTGAAATTCTGAACAGATTTTTCTCTAAGGAGAATGACATGCTTTCAAGATCAAGTGCATTGAAGGGGCAGTTTTGTTTGCCTGAAAGAAAAAAGAAATGTAAAGGACAAGTAAACAATTGGAGGATAAGCTACACTTTTTGTTGGGAAAAAAAGTCAATATTTTATTTATGTGCTATCAGTTTATTTCTGGATCATAAGAAGTATTCCCTCTGAGTTTTAATCTTAACAGTCTGAGAGGTGTTTGGTACAGATTTGAGCCCCTCTCTATACATTTGCTGGCTATACTAAATAATCATGAGCTCTGCTGGATTGCTGTTCACATCCATGAACTGTAATAGTAGAAGGATTGGTTTTCTCACAGTGGTAGAATGAACCAGAAGAGTTGTCAGTATTTTCAATTAAATGCAAACTTCAGCAACAGAAGGTTTGTATTAATTAATCATGGAAAAAAAATACATAATGCAGAATTTCAACAGCTTTTTAATCTAAACCACACTTTTTATTCCAAAAGCTTCATGTTAGCCTTCTCAGAAAGGTTCATAAGCTATAAGCTACCAGAACGTAACAGATTTCACTCTTGCTTGCCCATTACCAACCCTGAAAGTTTGCTTGTCCTTTAAGAAAAATGTAATGTTGTGAAATTCCTTCCAGTAGTGCCACTGTATTTTGTCTCCAAATAAAAGAAGCTTATTGTAGTATGTTTGCAGAAAAATTCTAAACAAAAATTATACAGCTTATTAGAGTGTGGGAATAGGGATCTAAATTTTAAATAAAATTATATATATATATAAATTGGTGCTGATTTTATAATTGCGCAGTTTGTTTAGTTTTTTCTTACTTTTAAATTCCAACTTAAAATTATGAGGTTTCAGAAATATATTGAAAGTTTAACAATGTTTAAAAATAGAAGAGCATGAGAATTCATGCTTTAAAAATGATTTTTAAATTTGTATTTTATATTGTTTTATCTATCTGTCTTTGCAAGCAGTCTTCAGGTTAAAGATACTTCTAACAGGTTACAGTACATTTCCTCTATATGTAAATTAGATTGGATAATAGAAACTCATAAACAACCCATAATATTCTTTGAAAGCTAAGCTTTAAACTTCATTTTGTGTCCATTCACAAATAAATTAAATTTGGTCTAAAATAGAAAGTGGATCCATGCCATTTTGACATCGACTCATTTTGCAAGGCTTAGGCAGCTAGACATCATTTTAAAGGAAATATTAACTTATATTACATATGTATATTTTTTGTCAGTTGTCTCTCAGTTCTTGAGGTATATTATTTTAATCATTCCATGCCTTAATACGCTTGCAATACAAGAATCTCACCAAATGGGTGAATACAAAAAGGCTTCCTGTTTTTAGACTCAGAAATTAAACATTCGGCTGTGGTAGCCAAAAACCATAGATTATCTAAAGGATCATGATAAAATATAATTATTTTACTAGGTCATGGGGTAACAACAAAATCTAAACTAGATCTGCCTAACTCATTTTACATAAATAAATACTCTCATGTCTAAAAGTACTGCCTATATTGTTTTCCACACCACTGCATTTAATAGAACTGCTGAGAGGACTGTATATATGATTTTAAACTTAAGTTGATTTTTCTTACTCTTGAAGGAGTGTTTCTTTGTGAAAGCAGTTCTTACAGCTTTGTTTTCAACCAGCTAAAAATGTTTTATATATTTACCTTAACCTGTTGTCCTCCACATTCTATTGTCCTAATTGTACTGTTTTCTGATTTGTATTTATGTCTTGAGACAGTAACTTTTTGAATAAAAATAAACCTACAGTATGTTGTATGTTTGATCTTTTTAAATTGGGGTTACGGGAGGACAGTGAAGAAAGGGGTATGAGTAATGCAAATGTTATGTTTATAGAAATCAAAATCTTTTTCCATGTCTTTTAAGTGTTTGTTTCAGAGTTGGGATAATGTATGAAAAACTGCACTGTTTTATATTTGTAATAAATTGTACAAGTTTTTAAAATGTGAATAAAGCACTAATTGGGTAATAATTTAAAGCAGAAAAGTTAATGCAATCATGATTGTTTTAAATATGCTTTAATTTGAGATAAACTTGTTAAAAGAATTAGTGTAAATACAGAGTGAGCTTTTGAAGAGGTTAGTACCTGCAAATAAAATTTTTAAAATTTGTATAGAACTTTTACATGCCAAGAAAGCAGTGGTTAATTATTTTTGTGTTACGTTTTCTAAAGGTGTATTAATAACCTTTCTGTTGGTTTCTTTTTCCTAATAACTATGATCAGATTTTACTCAGAATGCTTCCGATCCTGACATTGGAGATGCTGTACATAGTCCAATGGAAATACCATTAAATGTGTATGCTACTTTCCATTCCTTAAATTGATCATACACCTGGTAAACATTCTGAGCTTAATTGGCCAGACAGCAGGGGAATGGGGAAAGCCCTAAACATCCCTTCCCCTCCCACTCCCCTCTCCTCAACTGCTGAGCACCTCTAGCTGGGGGTTGAAAACTCCTTTCTGGTACAAGACTTGTTAAAGCAGTCATTTTAAAATCTTTGAGACATAACACTTTTAATCCTTGCTAATGTGACTTCAGGAGTTTTGGGTTGGTTTTTATTTTAGTTAATATTATTGCAAATGTTCATTATTCCTGTCTCTAAATCCTGCTGTAAGTTCAATAGTATCTTGTGGAAAATTGTTTTAGTAGCTTCTAAGTTTATAATGCAAGAAAAATACCTTCACTATACAATGTAAAGTCTGTTTCAGTTAAACCTTTTTGGTACAAAAGCCTGTAAATGGAAGAAATCGGAGTTTTGAAGAGAGATATGATAAAAATGTAGAAAAAAGCAAACTATTCAGAGAAAATAAAGGCTGTCCTCTGGTTTACCAGAGAGGCCACAGGGAAGGTATTGACACAGAATGAATTTCAAAGGAATAGTCTCCACATATTCTGTAAAAAGTATTTCTTGATATTAAACAACCAAAGACAATATGTAAGACGTTAGTGATGGCTGTTGTTTGGTTTTTTTCTCCTTTGGTTGGTGTGATGCTGATTGCTGTAGTATGTTAGAGGTCATAAATTCTCGTCTTCAATTTCAGTATAACTAAAAACACCACATCTTTAAAATCTGACCCTCTGTTTTCCCCCTAGTTTACCCATACACTGGTCCTTGTGGGGATTTCAGGACAGCAATACAATTAACTTCCTACCCCTACTGGATTTTTTGAGCTGCTGTGATTCACAACAGTGCTTCGCTGCTTTTTTACCTGTAGATTTTTTTTTTTTTTATAGCCTGATGAATATCAAGGGCTTGTTTGTTCTTTGAAGCAGTTGTCAAAATTATTAATTTCTGCTTCAGAATTCTTTTGATAAGACACAAATTGATTATTTAAAAATATTTTAATTCCTACTTAACTGCTCTGTGATACTGAAACGTAGCTTATACCATTACCTCATTTTTCCTAATCATACATTGTTTCTTGTCCTGAGTATGTTTAATTTAATATTTATCTGAAAGGGATCATATTTTTGATGGAGGTGGATGATGGCACTTACTTGGAAAACAAGGTAATGCAGGACAATACTGTTCTATAATAATTCTGTTCTAAAAATTGCAATTCCATGTGAATTGTGCCTATCATTTTCCGTAGCTGTCCTTCTCTTCTGTGTCCGTTCTTCAGGTTGCTGATTTTTCTTGAATCTGTTTCTTTGATTAAATCTCTAGTTTCATATTTCTTAACTTATTTCATACGTTTTTACCAGGTAGATGTTGTTACAGCTGTTGTAAATATTGCCTTCAAGCTAGAGATTCAGTTGCCACTTTTGTTGTGGGTTTTTTTGTAGCTACTGCCAGGTTATATGGATGTAAATCATAGTGGCAATACAGTGGTAAGAATCTATAACCGTGCCCAGAAAAATGATTCGAAGCATGTTAAAGTGGTTGGATGGCTGGCTGACAGAAAACGTCCCTGCCCTTCAGAGATGGTCTATAGTTCTTTAATGTCATCATGCTTCCCAAGCCTTACTGTGTAATTTCTGATGAGCTTTTCTCAGCAGTTTTTTTGATTGGAAAATAAGAGCAAAAGTCATCATGTTTTGTGTATATTAACTGCTTTTGTTGAAGAAAAAGCTGCAGTTACCAGCTTTAAAAGTGAGAGTTGTGTTCAGCTGATAACAGCTTGAATTCCACACTTTCAGAACAGCTATTTAAAAGGACCTAATAAAATAAAATATAAAAGTAATAAAACCTCTGGAGGCTTAGAACATCTCAAATTAGGAAGGAGATGTGAAGTTGGTAGTTACTTTGTGGAAAGCATTCAAGTAATACAACAAGGCTTGGCCAAAAGGATTAATGAGCTTGCAGACAGTTTCCTGTGTGTTGAGGTGGGTAATGGCAGGTGAGAGATCAGTGCACACAGCAGCAGCTTGTTCCCAGTCTGGTGGGCTGTGTGTACAGTTCAAGTGATCTCAGAAGTTGAACAGGGGTGGTCTCCCTGTGCTCATCTAGCCCTTCTCTGGACTGCTCTTTCAGTACCTTGGCCCTTAAGCTTTTGTCCCTAATCCCATGGGAAGGGCCCTGGCTGTGGGGCGTGGTGTGAGCCCTGTGCTGGGGTTCCTGCAGCCTGTGGGTTGGCTCAGGGCCTCAGCACCTCTCTGATCCCGAGCTGCCCAGCACTGGGGTTTCCATGCTGGAAAGCTGCAGCCCCCATATCCTTCCTGGTCAGGAGCTCCACACGAACCTGATTTCTCATCCCAGGTGGCTGTCAGGGAAGCCTCACAATTGGCTGCTGCTTTGTGAAAAGCAGTTAAACCACAGCTCTTGAACAACGTATGGACCCACCTCTTATTATTTTAACACGCTCTTTTCACAGGCTTCAGATTCTGTTTTCTTCTTTTCAAACTGCTGCACTCCACCAAAAGCAAAAAAGCAAACCACATCCACTTGTTTTTCATATCATGCACAAAAGCACTTAAGCATGTGGCGTATCTTATATTTAGCCTGTTCTTTGTATTGTTCATCTTAAAACACCATGCTGTCTTTTACACCACTCTTCTTACGTATCAACTGACAAAAAACTGTCCATTATTCTGTTGCCAGTTTATAATCTTTTGAATCTTGAAAAATAGATTTCTTGGAGTGGATTTTTAACTGAACTCTTCCATTACAGACAAGAATCAAAGTGTTCTGTGAAACCTAGCGTGGATTAGGGAAGTGGCATTGTCAGTGAAAACAGTATCTTGTCAGTTCCATCCTGTTTGAGGGACTGATGGTGTTACAGTTTAAGGGCTTATTGTGTAAATGCTTGTAACTGGAGAAATCTACGGATTTGGACTATTGCTCCTTTTCCTTGTTAGGGACTTTTTTTTTTTTCCCCTCATATCAATAGCTTGTATGTGGTGAAATCAGCTTGTTAAAGTGCTGTGAAGTAAAAGAAGCACATGTTCTTTTTAAAGCTGCTTTCATTATAAATTCTCTCTTCTATTTATTTTTTTTTAACCTTCCGATGCTTCATCTTCTACTTCAGACTGACTTTTAACTGCATAGTTCACTAGCTCACTTGGGTCGGGTTTGTAGATCTGACAGAAAGAAAGGGTGCCCTGGAGAGCAGAGACACTGCCAATGATGCAATATCAGCTATTTGTGTTGGCTTTTCCTGGGATTTGTGTTGAGTTAACCAAAGAGAAATAGGCTGTTTGTATTTGTTCTGGCACACTACTGATTTGTCTCAGATTGTGGCAGAGCTGCAGATTTTGTGGATTTAGACAGTTTAGAAGCATCATCTCTTCACATGCTGTTTCTGTAGTTAACAGCGTTCAATCTTGGCCACTAGATCCATTAGTAAAGTTCAAAAGACATGTCTTTTAGTTTTTTCTTAATCCCCACTCACAAGGAAAGTCAGATTTCTTCTATTCTTTTAGAATTTGATTTGCTCTTCCTCTCTCATTCATTTATGAGAAATTAGCGCGTGGAGTGGCCCATGGAGCCAAACCACAGCACTCAGCGATGTATAATGAAAACTGTAGTAACTTGGCAGGGTGAGTCTTGTGGGTGGTAACGAGTGGTGTTTTACAACCACAAGCATTCGCACAGATGGCAGCGCCAGACCTCGTGTGCCCCTGCATAACTCACATCTGGAGAGCAGAGATGCTCGCACTGGTCACCACGTTGGGCCTGGCTGACAGCTTGGCCACCGTGTGGTTCCTCCTCAGGCTCTGCCTCCTGCATGGTATCAGACATGTGGGGTGCCCATCTTCTCTGAAATGGCAGTTCATTATTATTAATTATCATTCCTATTATCACCGAGCTGTCAGCAGCCTTCCCGGTCCTGTAACCCTGGGTCAGTAACCTTCTGACTCCCCCAATTTCATTTAAAATTGCTTAGTGTGGCCAGCCTGAGCTAGGAAATGCAGTCATATCTCACCTCCCTGCAGAGTGAGATAATTAATATTTTTTTTTTTTTTCAGGAAAGTGTTAGAAATAAACCGACTTGATTTTCGGTCAAGGCTTTCAAGGCATTGTGGGCTAGGAATAAAAGTACAGCTCTGATGCATTGGCATAAAATCCACCCCTAATCCCTGTAGGACTTGGTGGGGAAGAGGAATGAGGACCCTCCTTTACCTGTGTAGCATTGAATGGGCTGATTATTTTCTGAATTTCAGAGCAATGGTTCTTGTGGTGAGGGACATTTCCCACACAATTCTAAGGTAAAGGAGGGTGCATGTTTCAGGAATTTGGACTGAATGAGCCACGTCTTGGCTCAGGTACACAACATTAAATCAACTGATGTTCATGTACAGCTGATTATAAAGAGCTCTGCTTCCAAAGGACAAGTCTGGCAATTGCACAGTGTAAAGCTCAAGTTAGTAGTACAGGCAGCTCAAATCAGTATATTTTATAAGCAATGCCTTGCAGCTTTTGCAAAGTCAAAGAATTAATTCTGTTTTCATTCTAATACCATAGCATTTAGGGGAGAGAGTTCCCTGGCTTTGTATGAGAGCCAGTTCTGGGTAGATAATTTGTGGTAACTTATTCATTGAATTTGGCCTCTTTAATTTGTTCAAACATTAGGTGTTCTTTCCGTTATTTCTATTTCTGTTCCTACTATCCCTGGTGGAGATTCAGGTTTTTTTTATCACAGTTCCAAAACACAGGGAGTTTTCCTGGTTATCATTGGTCCCTATTGTATTTTTTAAATATATCTAACTTTTGGACAACCAAGGCTTTTTAATGCTGTTTCAGTGTTGTTTTGACACCTAACAGATTACCAAGTGAAGATAACCTTCATATTGGCAGGGCTTTTATGACGGTCTCCAACCAGCACAAGAAATTGTGACCAGATTGGCAAAAAGTTGCACGTAATCTTTTATGACATCCAGAATGTTGTAAAGGCAAAAAAATGTTACTGTTTCCAAACCAGACATAATTTGTAGTGAGATTGTAGAGTCAGGATGGGAAAGGGGTTCTGTGCCTGTCCTAGTGGAGCACCCTGTGCCACAATTCCTGTCTCTGTCACTTGCCCCAGCCTGGAGGAGCCTGACCCCTGTGCTGGGGGCTGCCCTGTGTCCAGCTGGCACAGCCTGGGCCCTGCTCTTTCCCAGCCTTCTCGGGGCTGGATTTGACCTGGTGTACTGATGGGAATGTTGCTGCCATGCCTGGTTCACAGCTGTCTTCCCCCTGGGATAAGGTCTCTTGAGGGGCTGGGGGTTTCCCCTACTCTCCCCCCTTTTATTCATCTATCACTCTTTCTGCAGATCTTCACAAACGAAATCTCTACAAGAACATACAAATAAACAGAACTGTTCTTGTCACTTTGCAGTAACAAAAAAACTAATCCTTGTTTTAGAGCAGAGAAACTACAGGAGGGTGAAGATAAACTTGGTTAACAAGACTCATAGAGAAAAATAATAGTGATAAAAAGAGAAACCTTCTTAAAGGTTTCTTAAAAGTATCTTAAAGGATACTTTCAGGGTTTTTGTGGTGAAAGCAGGGCTGAGGATCAATTCTCCACTGTGTTTTATGAACTCTGTCTGTGGTCTTTGTCTCTGCCCTGTGTCACTGGGGCCCTGGGAGCTGTCACAGGACACTGGGAAGGGCTGTGGGTGCACAGGTGTCTGACTGGTCCCTGGAGCCTCTCTGCAGCTGGAAGGGCTGAATGCAGTTCCTGCCTGAGAGCAGCTCTGCAGGGTGCTCCAGCCTCCCCCTGCAGAAGGTGGGGCTTTACCTCTGTCTTCTTGAACAACATGGAAGTACTTCTGGAGTTAGCAGAAATTAATTTATCAAAACAGGCTGAGTTCTCTGTCTTACAAAAATATTAATGTGGAAGAAAAATATTAGATTACAGGAGCCTCTGATAGAAACGAAGGACTTGACAGAGTAGAAAAATAAACCAAGAGATTGTTGCATGGTTTCAGCAGCTGAGAAATTTGAGAGCAGATTGTACTTGTCAGTAGTGTCAGAGCCTGTGCTTTACAGAGGCTCTGGTTTAGATTGTAATGGAAAATAGGTTTTAAGTGCTGGAGTGTTGCTGTGGTGAGGACAGCTGTACCTCTCCCTGGAGGGCTCCAGGTGGGTGATGCTGTGCTCCCTGGAGGAGGCTTCAACATTCTTCTTTTGCCAGAAATTTGGGGAAGAGAGAATGCTTTTTGTTCAGGCCTAAGTGCAGCATAGATGTAGCTAAATTTATCCTAGTACCTGAAATGGCCCAGAAGTGGATGTTGTGGTGCTTTTTTCCTTACAGATACTCTTCTATCTCTCCGTGTGGGTCCTGCAGTAGCCTGAGAGACGCCTCTGCTTGCACAGCTGAAGTGACCCCTGCAACAGCAGGATTGTCTCCCTGGTGTTCTAGGGATACATGGCCACCAGAAGGGCTCCCTTAAAAGACACAAATTACAATATAAATCAATATAAATTCCATATTCTCACTCTGAAGTCCCTGGGGAACTATCTGGGCTTGTTTCATTTCCACACTTCATGATGGATCAGTGGAGATGAATGCTGTGTAAGCTGGTTGTTCCATTTCCATCACAGGGGCTGCTCCCTATTTCTCCTGTAGGGCCCCAACCAAGATAATAATTAAAATGGGAGGTCCTTACCACCCGTGGTAGTGGTCTCTTGCTGGGGCCTTGGGAAGATGCTGTGTCTGAATCATTAGCAGAAAAAGATGTGTATCAATGTTTTCTAGATTATGTTCTCTGCTAATATGTCTCACCATGTCCTCTCAGTGGCTCTCCAGCTAAAAAGAAAAATAAATTTACAAGTCTGAGGATGTTCAGCAGGAATTTGGGATGGCAGTTCCACAGAAGCCAGTCATTCAACTTTACATATTTTTCCCACTTTCTTTTTGTCTGTGTTCTGAATGGATTTGTTACAGCGATGAAGTTTTTCAGCCTAGGAAATATTGATTATTTTGCCCCCTTTTGTGGCTGCCTGACCTAGCTGTAGGACAGACATCTGGCAGTGGTGTCTGGGAACACCCACCCACACCTTGGCCTTTGGAGCACAGACCCTGTGGATACCAGCAAAGCAAAAAGCAGTAACATGGGAAACTACAGGGTGACTGGCAGGTCACAGATGATAGAAGATCTACAGCTGTACCATTTTATTAATCGCAATTAACTTCATCAGTTCTTTTCAGCCTTGGGTATGAAGCTCTTACCAGAGTGCTCTCCTTGACTTTTCACTGCCTGCCTTAAGCATTTCTTCTCAAATTGTTGCAGTTTCTTGACTCATTCAACATTTGCACAATTAATTGTTAAATATATTCTTCACATAGGAAAAAAAAATTGCACTATTTTTATTTAAAATTTGAGTAGTTTTCAACTAGACTTTGACTAAGTATTAGCTCCTGAGCGGATGTCAGGGCTGAGGTAATGCCAGCGCCTGCACCAATTAGGAATATTCAGTGTCATTTAAAAAGGAATTTAGAAGCTATCAAACTTGATATGCCTTTCATTAACTTATGAATGTTCCCATCTCCACCTTCTCTATGGGAGTTGAAGTCTCCTTGGCCCTGTTAGATGGATTTGTTTTAAGCCAGATTAAAATTTTGCAGGGTCTTGTTTTCATCAGTGAGGCATTGTTTGAGTGATAAAATAAATGCTAGGGAAAGTGGGAGCAAAACCTTCTTCTTTCTTGAGGAAGTGACCACAACACCTTGAATGACTTGGTTTTCTTTGCCTCCTTTTTGTGCTTCATGTAACTAGATTCATTTTAGTGCAACTCTTCAGTTGCTGCTGTGCAGAGCATTGTGGTCATGGAGCTGAGCTGGTGGCTCTGTGGTTCCAGGGCTGTCAGCGAGGAGGGGCCCTGAGCTGGGGCAGCCTTGGGGAGAGCCAGCAGGTCACTGGAGATGGACTGGGAGTGGCTGTGAGCTGGGAATGGTGCCCTCCAGCAGCAGGGAAACAGGCCCAGGAGAGCCTGGTGTGGGAGGGTTTTAAACTTCTCCTTATTGCCCTCCTTGAAACTGTGCAGGAGTGTCCCCCTCCTCGGAGGGGCTCACGTTGGAAGTGCTTCACAGAGGTGAGTTCTCAACACCCCGTGGCATCAGATTCTCTGTGTTGAGCAGGGGCATTGCCCACAGCAGGACAGTGAAGGTTCTGCAGTGCTCTGGGTGCAGCAGAGAGGGAGGGAAGGGGGTTGGAACTTCTGTAAACACTTTCCTGGGCTGTCGGTGGGGCCACACGACTTGTGTTGTCCTGCCCCACAGCTGTTTCTGGATGGGAAGTGTGGATGTGAACATCCAGAGACTTGTGTGGGGAAGAGTGTTGGGTACTGGCTCAGCTGGTGCTGTTGGCTGCTTGATTCACTCCACAATGGAATTTTAGCAAAAACCTGATCCTCTCTCTGCAACTGCTTGACAGAAGGCTGAGCTGTGCAAATGGCCAAGGTGTCTGATGCACACGCGGCTTCTCCAGGGCCAGGTTGGTGTCCAAGCCATTGAACAGATTTTTCTCAAGTCATTACAGCATCTTTCAATAGTGGTGAAGTCTGTGATTCCCTGTTGGAATTACCCCTGTTGGAGGCCACATGGAGCCTCCCATCTAAATTGTCAATTCCTATTATTTCCTTCATTCTATCACAGAAGACCACCTTCTGCAACTTCTAAAAGCTCACGTGCAGATTAAAATCAGAATTCCACTTGAAGCGATTCTGCATACATCTGAATAGCGCAGCAGAACACAGAACTTTCACATTATTAGGGCACATCCCTACAAGCAGCATCACACAGTGATACCAAGTGCTCTCCATAGGCAGGAGGAGATGCTACAGTCCTCTCTCACTGCCTTCCCAGCTTCTGGAGCCCACCTAGCTCAGAGGCAGGGATGTGCCAGTGCTGTACAACCTTGGAAGAGATGGACAGTATCAATTGGCTTGCTTCATTTAGGAGCCTTTGGACTCCTTTCTGCTGTTTCTGCCACACGGCGGAGCTCTGTGTTTGTCTTCCATCCATCATTGAGGGTGGGGAGTGCTATGGGTTGTACAGGGCATCCACGTAAAAACCCGTGGGCTGGAGTGTCTCATAATTGAGTTGGGGGGACAGACAGAGGGGATAAGAGGAGGAATAGGAGTCAAATGAAATATAGGTTAGGAAATGCAAAAATACTGTAAAAGAGAGGAAAACAGAAATTTGTTAATACCAGTGAAGCTTTTTATTTTTTGGTTAGGTGGACCCACGCATGTCCCGGGAAAAGAAACCATTAAGGAAAATGGACCTGCCAGGAAATAGAGAGAGATGTGATTGAGGAGGAAACTGCTGGTGCTGCTCTAAAAACCTGGGCTTTGAAGGAAGCTTTGGGTGTTGGGTGGAAAATCTGAAGTCACTTAAATGGAAAGGAAGTTGGGAAGCCACAGAGAGCAGAAAGCTCTGCATAAACCTGCTCAGTGATGCTGAACTGGCAGGAGCCCTGCTCAGGTAGGCGAGGCAGGAAAGGCAGCTCCTTCCTGCACAGAATGGGCTCCCCTGGCAGGACAGCTTCCCCTGGCAGTGGGGCTCTAATGCTCCTCACCCATTGGTCTCTTGCAGCTTTTAAAATCTCTTTAATCACAAAATCATCAGTGTCCACAGCTGGACAGAATACAGGAAAAAAAATGTAAGTAAGGGTTCATAAGTTAATATAAAGACTGGGAGAAAAACACTCCAAGGGCAAAACAGACTAGTTTAGAGGTACAAAGTGAATTTAATACTAACAATATCAGAGTAGGTTAATGAGAAGTAAAACGAGCCCCTACAAAACACCTTTTCTTCTCCCATCTCCTCCCTCCTTCCCACTGACAGAGCAGAGAGACAGGGCATGGGGGTTTGGTCAGTTCATCACTGAGGTTTTCTTCTGTTGCTCTGGGAGAGGAATCCTTGCCCTGTGAGACCGTGGGGTCCCTCCCACGGGAGACAGTTCTCCCTGAACTTCTCCAGCTTGGCTCCAAATCTCATGAGCAGCAGTCCTCCCAAATCTGCTGTGATGTGGGTCTCTCCACAGGTGCAATCCTCCAAGGACAGGCTGCTCCAGCCTGGGAGCAGGGCCCTCCCTCTCCGTGGGATCCCACTGGATCACAGCCTCCCCCAGGCATCCACCCACTCCAGCGTGGGCACCTTCCCAGGGGCTGTGGGTGGATCTCTGCACCCCCGTGGATCCCCAGGGGCTGTGGGTGGATCTCTGCACCCCCGTGGATCCCCAGGGGCTGTGGGTGGATCTCTGCACCCCCGTGGATCCCCAGGGGCTGCAGGGGCACAGCTGCTTCACCCTGATCTCGCCAGGGCCCGCAGAGGAATCTCAGTTCCATGCCTGGAGCAGCTCCTGCCCCTCCTTCTCCACTGCCCTCCATGCTGCCATGTCATTTTCCCTCACATGTTCTCACTTCCTCCTCTTCTCTGACTAGGAGCAAAACCTCTGACTTTGTTTTGAGTTTCTTAAATCTGTTACCACAGAGGTGTTACCAGCCTCAGCCAGCAGTGTGTCCATCCTCAGAGCCATCAGGGATTGGCTCTGCTGGACATGCTGGAAGCTTCCAGGAGCTTCTCACAGAAGCCACCTCCATGGCCCCACCCCATACCCAACACCAGGCCAAGCAAAACCAACAGAGACTATCAAGTCCAACCATAAGGACAACACTACCAAGGCCACCACTAAGCTAGGTCCAAGGGCCAAACCTATGTCTTTTAAATCCCTCCAGGAATGGGGACTCTACCACTGCCCTAAGCTTAACAAGGCTTGCTGTTCAATGTTTGACAACCCTTTAGGCAGAGAAATATTCACAAATAACCAATCTAAACCTCCCTTGGAACAATTGGAGGTAATTTCCTTTCATCCTGTCACTTGACATTTATATTTTCTCAGGCTGGGCTCCTTCCTGTGCCTGTCTGTCTATCCATCACACAGACATCTGTCCTGCTTTCCATGCCCTGGAGCCTGGATGTGAATACTCTCACATCTTGGCATAGGACCCTACTGGCTGGAGAGGAAGTCCACTGTATTCTGAGCTTGTGACAGAAGTCTGAAAAGGTTTTCTGACCTTTCTAAATTGTTCAGGAAGAGGAAGAAAAAAAAGTGGATTAAAAAAAGAAAATAATACTTTGTTCTTGCTCTGGGGTTCTGCAGCCTTTCAGGCACCTGAGTAAATGTTTGTTCTGATGAACTGCTCACTCTGCATCTCTGTGGTCAGGCTGAAGTGGTTTGTGCTGGGTTACTAATAAAAAATAGATATTAGCATTTCTGTTCCAAACTGTGTTCAAAGCACAGGCATGAGCGATGGCACTCAGTGAGTGATCACCGCATTTCATTCCTTGGCCTCTGACTCTGTCTGTCTGCTGCTTTGATGCCAGATCTCCGAAAGGCCCAGAACTCACCTGGGGATGGGTTTTTAAACATGCATCATCTAATTCCAGTACAAAGCAGAAGAACAGTCTTATAAATGTGATCAGTCACTCAGGTGCTTAAGTTAAAGCACTATCTCTTTGTAAATCCAAACACCTGTTAATCTTCAATCAGAGCTGCTGGCTGCTGTGTTTTTTTCCTAATTTATTTATTTTTAATATCTAGCTACTCGTATGGCAGCACTTTGCTCGTCAGTGCCAAGGGAAAAACCTGTGCAGCCTTGCTGGCAAGAATGCCTGGGGAAAGCAATGTGATTTGTGTTTGTGCACAAGCAGTGACAGAATTGAAGTGTAAATAAGGGCTCAGGCTGTGTAAATCTGTGCTGCAAGAGGTGCTGTGTGGTGGTAAATCCCTGTGTCCCAGAGGGAGGAGGCAGCAGGAGCCTGTCTGGGCTCTGGCTCTCTGCAGAGCAGAGCAGTGGATGAGGAAGGAAGCAGTGAACACACGAGTTTCCCCCTGTCCTAGGTGAGACTGGCACTTTGCAGCTGTGGGGTTTGTGCTGCCCCACGGCTGAGCCTGATCCCACTGCAGGGGTGCTCCAGGACATGCTCCATGGCTGTGCCTTGTGCCCCTAGGACAGGGAGGGAGGGTGATGGCGTGTCAGGGATTCGCGAGTTAAGCCTGGACAGGGCCCCAGAGCAATGGGGGCAGCACTGCTGGGACAATCCTGTAGTCTCCAAAATGGACTGTGTTTGCTGGCACTGGGGAATGTGTGAAATTGCCCCATGGAGCCCTGCAGTAGGAACCTCTGTCCCCAGGAAATGCACCTAAACCTCCTTGCAGCTCACATCCAGCAGGCACTGGGTGGAAGGGTGGGCTCCTGCCCACCCCCAGCTACCTCAGTAGCTGTATCTGGGGAGGAACATTTTTTAAACCAGAAGGAATTTTGCTTAGGGAAGAAAGGAGGCCAGTTTAAAAAGGAGAGGTGAGATGCTGGGCAGAGGCTTGGCCTCTGCCTCTGAGGGCAGTTTCCAGACAAAAGGTGTATTTATAGAACAGTCTAGAAATAGCAGTGTGCTCTATCTGCAAGACACTTGTTCCCTGCCAAGGCATTCAGTGTGGCTTAGCCATTTAAAATATTTTAGGCACAGAGCAACGTCAGCTGCCATCAAAGCTTGCACAGAAGAGCAAGAAGTGTCTGGGCACAGCAGCAGCAGCAGCTCTGAGCCCTCTGCCCAGAACTGCTAACTAGTCGTGCCCTATTTGCAAGCACTGAAGTCTAAATGTTAGCATCTTTAACTTATTTATGTTTGGAGTGCAAGCATGATGGAGAGAAAAACAGTTAAACTTTTCTTAATCCCTTTATTTGTCCCCCCTCCTGTTCAAGCCTGGCTTTCCCAAGGGAGCCACAGCTCAGCCCTTTCCTTCTCTCCTTTCACAGAAGGGGACAGAAGAAGGCAAGTCCCACACCCAGATGAAAAATAATACAAAGGGAGATTTGCTCGAAGGCTCAGAGGCCTGGAAACCCTTCTCCTTTGGAGACATACTGAGAGATGGGGCTGTTCAGCCTGGAGAAGAGAAGGTTCCAGAGAGATTTTATTGCACCTCCTGGCTGGAGAGGGGCTTTTGACGAGAGCATTCAGTGATGGAATAATGGAGCAAAGGGGAATGGCTTTAAATTGTCAGAGGGTGGGTCTAGGTGAGATATCAAGAAGTTATTCTTCCCTGTGATGATGGTGAGGCAGTGGCACAGGTTGCCCAGAGAAGAAGAGAAGGCTCCCCCAGCCCTGGGAGTGTTCCAGTTGGATGGGACCCTGAGGAACCTGGTCTGAAGGAAGACATCCCTGCCCATGGAAGGGGGTTGGAAGCTGATGATGTCTGAATTCTGGGATTCTATGGTAAGAACTGGGGCTGAGTTCTCCCACTCCACTTGAACCCTGGGTTAAGTAAGATGTGGGGCAGCTGCTGCCCTTGAGAGACAAACAGGGTTGGGCTGTGGGCTATCAGAGGTGGAGGGAGATGCTTCTCTGTCTTCCTTTATTCCCAGCGTCTTGTGCCAGGTGCCCAGTGCCACTCAGACAGTAGCAAAGAGCCTGGAGAAGGCAGAACTGGAACCAGCCTTTATTTCTATGGGAATCACTGAAGTCTCTTGGCAGTGGGAATGCCTCACCTCGCTCCCACTGGATCAGAGCTCCTGGTATGTGCCCAGGAGTGCCATCGCTCATGCCTGGTATGTGATAGATATGTGTATTTATGTTACCCTGGCAGAGCTAACAGTGCTTGGCACTACGGGAGCATTGTAAATCTGAGCCTTTCCCTGTCATCCACACTCGTCTTGATTTTAGAGCACTTGGTGGTACCTGGAGTATTTAATAGCACCTGGCTCTGACTAATGGTTACAGAAGCATATAAGATAGAAAGATTAGCAGCTCAGCTGTCTGATTAATATGTAAATGTACCCAGCTATGTGTGAGGGCTCTTAATGAAGTAGCTCACACTTCTGCCTCTGTATATCAAAGGTGATTGATGGAAAAGTACTTCAGGTGCCTGCTGAAAAGTGCAAAAGTTGTTTTTGTCTACATCTTGCCTTCAAAAAATATCTGTAGACCCAGGGCTGAGATTTCCTAAGGGAGGAAAACCAACCCAGTCTGAGTTTAATCTCAACTAATCCAAATTGTTGGCCATGCTCCTGCAGTATCTGTAAATTCTCAGATAGGAATCATCCATCAGGATCTTGTATAACAATCCACACGGTGTCTTAAATAAACCTTCCTTTTGGCTGTAGCCTGCAGCTGACACCTCTTGTAAATTATTTGATGATACTTTATATGAAGGGCTGGAGGCTGAAATGAGTGTTGTGGTAAAAGCAGGAGGCCCCAGCCCCATGGAAGATGTCCCTGTGCTGCTGCCTCCACCAGGCTCAAGTCACATCACAACCCCAGTCCCAGAGCCGTCTGCTGACCAACCCGGGGCAGCTGCGTGGGTCAGGGAAACCAAACTAAAATCCTGAGGCATCAAGGGATCTGTGGAATGTAAGGGGATCCTGCTGGAGAAGGAACACCTGAGATTTCAGCCCTGCAGCACAGAACGGTGCTGACTGCACCCAGGCCAGGAGCTGTCGCTCTCCCGGTGTCCCTGTCACACGCTGAGCACTCTGTGGCCCTGGTGGGTTCCCTGAGATCACTGTCCTGAGTCATGCTGGGCTTTCATCCCAGCCCTACAAACCACTGTGTGCATTTCAAGATCACTCCGCAAAATAAAGCCCGTTCTGCTGAAACTGGCCGTGGGGTGGAAATTTTGCAGTGGTAGTAAAGCCGGGGTGATGTGGCAAGCGGAGCAGCGTGTGGGGCCTGCTCCAGGATGGGGCTGTGAAGAGCTCGCTGCTGCTGCAAGATCTCTCACAGATAAGGTGCACTACAGCACCTGGCTGCCAGAGGAGTTCAAAACGTTCAAACCCTGTTAGAGCTCTCTTTTGCTGACTCCTTCTCACTCCCGCAGGCATCTGGGGGGCTCAGAGCACACATCTCCAGGCTGTGGAGAACCCAGCCTGTCCCCCCCCGCTGCTGGCCCAGCAGCTCTGCCTAGAACGTGTCTAATGTTGCTCTCCTTTGTCAGGCTGTCTCAGAGCTGGCTGAGGCTGCAATTGCTTTGTCTAAAATTTTCCATGCCTCTAGCCAGGCTTTTTCTGGTGCTGGTTTTAAATAGTCAGACCTTCTCTAAGAGGAGGGATTGGAGCAGTGTGATGTTTCCTTACAAAAGGTATTTGCTGGTGAGCAGAAATATCATCACAACTGCCAAGCAAGGGAAGAGGGAGTGAGTGACAGGGCAGAGAGGCAGCAGGTCACAACGCCACCAGCAACCACACAAACCATGGCCACACACTTGCACTCCCTTGTTTCAGCTCTGGGAAGGAGCGTTTGGGACATGGGTCCCCTTCCACACTCTGGTAGGAGAGCCCTGTGGAAGGTGTGAGGGCAGCAGGGTCACCCTGACCCAGGCAGGGCAATGAGGGTGGGTGTCAACCCCTGACCACCCTCCAGGGTGGATAAATCAAATAAATAAATACTCCATAAATAAACACTACTGCTGGCTCTGAAGGTTTTTCCTACCATCGCATTTATTGGCAATCATTCACATAATTTTTCCCCTAACTGCAGCAACCTGGGTACACATTCTGGCATTTTCATTTCCTTCCAGTTCCTCTGATGCAGGAGAATCACCTCCTTGTAAGCACTGGCTCACATGATGGTTTATCGTATTTCTGATGAAAAATTGGTTCACTATAATTATTAGGCTGATGTTTAAAGCTTTCAGTGTAAATCAATGCAATTAAAAAGAAAATAATACTCCATAATTCACACAAAGATATATGTCAACAGCTAATGTTTCAGAAGTAAGTTCTATATGAGAATTGTTCAGTCCCTGTGACACCAGTGTCCAGCTAATGATGCTGATCTGGGACTGTAACACTGTTGTCTCTTTGTGTTTCATGGCTAACACGTGTGTGGGTCCCCAGCACTGACCTACTGAGGGGCTAAGAGTTCCCTCTCCTGGTTTTTCAGGACAGCAGAAAGAATCGGTGACTTCAGCATCTTGTTCCAGACTTCCATGATCCTGCTGTGAGTTCCGTGCTGTGCCTTCTCTTCTCACCCTCCATGAAAGGTTGGAGAGTAAATCTATGGACATGTTTGTGTTCCCTATGGGTTCGCTTCAACTGAAGATACATTGGAAACTGAATGTTATAATTTATAGCTTAAACATCTTCATGTAAGCATTTTCCTTTGCCCATCATAACAGAATAGTATTACAAAAGCTGCAGAGAACACCACCACACCCATAATAGGCTTCTGACTGCTGGAGATAAGATAAACTCAGGTCTGGGGAGAAAAGAATGTTCACAGGGATATCAAGCCTAGCACCTTGGGGTGGAGACCACAGCCCCGGGGCTGTCAGCTGCCAGGCTTGCACAGACCCTGGCACCAAAGGAGGGGAGGAGGGGAGGTTTTGTGTGTGTGGTGAAAAAGCCTCTGGTGAGAGGCAGTGAACCCATCCTCTGCTGTGCAGAGCTCAGCTGTGGGGCCCTGCACTCCGGGAAAAGCTGAATCCACCTGAAGGACAGCAGAGGGGTGTCATGACCCATCAAAGCCCAGCCCCCCAAAAGGGGTCTCCAAACCCTACGGCAGAGATGATGCAAGAGATCCACCGTGTTCCAAGGGACAGCGTCAGACTCGCCCTCCCAGGGGAGGCATGTGGGCATTCCCACCTGCCCAAAGTGCCCATTAATACATTAATTACATTAGTTAATACATTAATCCACTGGATTCTACACTCTGCTGCGTGGCATGGTGGTGGCAGGAAACCTCCACCACTGAGAAGACCAGATGGAGGCGAACAACGAGATGGCATTGGGACTCTTGGAAGGGTGGCATGTTCCTTCCTTTCCTTCCTTTCCTTCCTTTCCTTCCTTTCCTGGCTCCCTCTTTGCCTCTTTTACTATTAAATAAAGGATATCAATTTTTTTGACACTGACATCTAACCTAATTTGGTTTTAATCACATATTTGGGAATATTTTGAACCTTTCTGGGTCCAATCAATTTTATTCACAGAGGCTTAGCTTCCTTTGGTGTTCTGTGTTAAACCAGCTTGTAACAAGATATGTAAGGGTTCACAAACCCCAGATTATACCCCAGAACCCAGCCTCAGCCCGTTCTTGTCCTGGCCCTTTCCGAGGGCGCTCTTGGTGAAGCGCTCTGGAGCTCCACACAAGAATCCCTCCAGTTGTTGCACCAACACGGAGCAGCGTCTGCAGCGCGTGTAGCTCTGAACCCGAGCTGTCCCTCTCCAGAGAGACGCTCTCGGGAGCGCGGCGGCGTCAGGCGCTCTCCAGCCTTGGTACTGCACACAGTCTTGTTCTGGGGAAACTAAAGATTATGGGTAGCATTGTGTAGAGTAGGAGGTAAAAACCCCACTCAAATTTCCCTTACTGCGGGAGAACATTGATTGTTTTTGTGCTGCAAATTGCTGTTTTTTTAGGAATACTTTTCAGACAGCCCTGGTGAGTCCTGCTTGCTGGAAAACACCTGGGACTGCAAAGTTGTCCTTCTCAGAGGGAGGATGGCTGACTATAAACTATCTGTGTTTCTAAAACCAGAGAAAAATTGTCAAGAAAGATACATTGCCATGTATACTGGCAACAGTCTTTCAGGTGATTTTCAAGGGCAGGAGTGAAATGCACACTGTGTGACAGGGACATAAACCATCACAAAGCATGTATGTATCAGAGGAGGTGTAGTGTGGTTTTCTTTGCCTTTTCCTCTTCCTTTGTCCCTGGCCTTGCAAGTGAGACAAATTCTTCTCAAAATGCTTCTGGGGCAAATGCAAGTGGGACAAATGCTTCTGGGAGACTCTGGGAGAAGGGAAAGAAAAGGTTAGGAAAGAGGCAGATAAAATAGGAAGCAGCAGGATGTGATGGGCATATTTGCATATCGTTTTGCAGTCGTGAGAACAATCATAACCCACTTATAGAATGATGACATCAAGCAAATGACATACCAGCAAATCAGTTTTAAAGCCTTTCATTTTGTTTCCAAAATAAGTTCTCTGCAGTTATTTTCCTTTTTAATCTAGGACTGTCCAATCTACTTACTGGGATTTGTGGACTGAAATTTGGGATTGCTTTGTTTTATCTGTCATGCCAAAAATCAGATAAATAAAAACACAGCCTTGTTAAATGGGACTGGAAACTGCGAAGCTAAGGGATAATGATGAGAAATGTGCCTGAATGGGAGATGGGAGCACGGTTGGACACCGGCAGCGTTGTGGGGTGGGGCCAGCCTTCAACCATCTGCTTTAATCACAGCCCCTGCCACTGGGGGAAACCAGTCCCTGACTCCTTCTTTTCAAACCTTTCCCTGCCTTATTCTGGTTCCAAAACTTTTCTATATTCAAGAAAATTTGGCTTCCTTTTATATGGGAAGGAAAATGATACAAGCAAAGCTCAATAATTTTCAGAATTTATTGAGAAGAAAAAGCATTTATTTTGTCAGGTACCAGCTGAGCCTTGCAAAAAAAGATATTTTGGTAATTCAGAAAAGCCACTTGATCCTTGCAGGAAAATGCTCAATAAACATGTCATGTCCGGGGGACATGGCAGCTGTGGCTGTACTGGATGGAGTGTCCCGCAGTGACCCTGAGGGAACAGCGTAGCTCGGGCCGTGCCTGGTCACCGATCCTGCCCACACAGCTCTCAGAAAGTGGTCCTAATGATTGTCACTGGTGCTTGGGCCATCACAGCTGGACAGCAGTGAAAGCATGTTTGGAAACCAGCCGAGGACAGGCCAGCTTAACACCAGACCTAGACATACCTGGAGCAGTACATGGGAGGGTATGACTCATGAGGGAAGGGGAACTCAGTCCAAGTTTTTCCATTCACTTAGGGTTGCAGAAAAGAACTTCATAACTTTTAATGAGATTGCAAATTAGACTGTTAAAGGTAATAATGTTGTTGTAATTTACAGAGATATTTGATTCTTCAAAACTGTTGATTAAGGAATTAGAATTGTATAAAATTAATGTAGTACAGACTGAGTGTATTTCAAGACAAGGGATTTACAATCCTCATAACAGAGCTGCAAACAGGGGAGCAAGAGAGCTTGTGTCTGCCTAGCTCTGGTCCCAGGTCTTGCTCTGTCACAGTTTAATACTTCTGTCTGTGGTTTTGGGGAGAAAATAAAACAGCCACAGATGATATAAAATCAGAAGAAAGGTGAAGAATTAGTTAGCAAGTCATGGAGGCCAAGCATTTGGACTTTCTAGCTTGGCACAAATAAACAGCAATTGTTTGTTTGGTTTTAATAAGGTCAACCATCAAGCCCTGCATAATGGAAGTCAGGAGCCAGGCTGTGTTTGCAGGACAAGGACTGCTGCCCAGACAAGTACAGAGCCAGAGAACAACTGAGTGAGAGATTATGGAGGATCCATAATAAAGCTCCTTGTCCAGCACTGTAGCTTGAAGGCAAAGGAATGATTATGGTGGGATAGAGGGAAGAATTTCAGCACTGCTAAGGAGACACTCTTGTTTCTGTGTTGGATGACACCTGAATATTTCTGAAACAGATCCTAGCAGGGTCTGAGACAGGGCTGGTACAGGGGGCCTTTCTGACCCAATAATCTATGAACTGTGCTTCATGTTTCAAATAATGCCTGGTGGGGGTGGATGAAATGTGTGCCAGCTCAACCCGGATGTGCCTTGTCTTCCTGGAGCCTCTTGCTGGAGCCAGGTGCTTGCTCCCACCTCACTCCTCCTTGCTGAGACTTTGTGTGCTCTGGACACACTGATGAGTACAGAGGCGGGGAAACAGGGATTCAGGTGATACATTTTACATTTCCTCCTTGCTGCTGCCTTTTGCTCCTCTGTAGCTGCTTAGTGGGAGCTAGCTGTAGCCTTCAAGCATTAGAAATACTTAAAAATCATCCCCTTCGCTCAGGGGAAAGGTGGCATAGCAAACAACTGCCACGTTCCCCGAGAGATCAATAACACCCTGCAGGAAGCTAAATCGTCCTTTATTAATCTGATGAATTAGCCTGATACAGGGAGGAAGAGATCAACAGCATGGAAAATAAATGCATGGCCTGAGGCAAAGCTTGTCAGCTATGGAAATAGAAGTGTCTTTTGTTTTATCCATAACAAATAATGTTGAAAGTTAGGCTGGAAGACCAAAGTGACTTCTGAGATTTGTTAGTGCAATGTGGATAGAGAAACTCACTTCTCTCTTTGAAAAGCAATTACACAATCACGCAGAGACAAGCAGTTTCCCTGCTGTGCTGCTGGATTAGAAAGCCTGAATATCTTCCTCCTTATACTTCAAGAGGGACTGATTCAGCCAAGTACTTAGGTATATGTTTCAGCTCCAGAGTAATTCCAGAGAGCTCAGCTTTAGCCTTGAAGAATCAGGATCTAGGAAAAAAGGCAAAACTAAGCAGCATCTAATTTCTGTCTTCTACTGAAGAGGGCAAAAGAGAGTTTTCATAATATGGAACAAAAATCAGCACTTCTGACCAGCTACCCTGGAGAGGCAGCCCTGAGCCTGGGTTTTTCCCTGGCCCTTATGGGAAGAAGTAGCACACTGCCAAGAATCGTGGTTTTGTGTCTGAAAATGGCATGATTCAGCCATTCCTTAGAAAATGTAGTCAACCTTTTGAAAGTTTCCACACTGCCTTTGGTTGCATTGATTCGACCAAATCAGGGCTGGCTATTTTGAGTTTTCAAAGCATACTCAATTTCCCAGTGTGGAGAGGCTTCTGCTGTGACTTAGGGATGTGGTTTGGTGGTAAGGACTTGGTGGTGGACTTGGTGGTGTGGGTTAATGATTTGATCCGATGATCTTTGGGTCTTTTCCAACCTAAATGGTTCTAGACTTTATGATTTGTGCCTGTTTTCTTTCAGGAACGTGGTGCAGCATAACCCAACCGTGCTCTGCCTGGGCCAGAGCAACCTGAACCCCGCAGCTCTGCAGAACTGGGGCAGGTTCTTGTGACTGCTGGAGAGTTTTGTTTCCTGCAGGTTCAGGAGCTTTTGAACACCTGCTCATTTCCCAGTAAAATAAGCATGAACACTCATTCCGGAGCCAGGATGGTTGACATGTCAACTCTCATATCACTTAGTGTTATCACTGAGTCAAAACCAAAATACACTGAGGTCTCTAATTCAATCTTTACAACTTACTGCTATTTTTTATTAGGAAAGTCAAATATACAAATAGTCCCTTACAATTATTGGGTCTGTGGAAACCGCAAGGTGTTGCCAAAAAGCAGGAGAGGAATTTTGCAGGTGTAAAACCCAATTCAAAAGATAAACTACCTCCAGTGTCATTGCTTTGCTCATTTCCCATCCCTATGGGCAAATATGAATTTTTTCTGAACCTTTAATCTACAACACTGAATAAAGTTATGTAAATCTGGTGCAATGAAGAAGGCTTTTAAGCTGTGGTAGGTATATCATGGTCCTCTCCCATTCTGTGAAATTGCTTTACAGCCAGGCCATAATCACAATGACAGACATGCTTGATTGAGTTTTGTCTCTCTGTTAATCTATGGAGTCATTTGCAGGTGAAAATGAAGAGCTGTGTGTATCTGGGAAACTGGGGATGCACTGAAAAATAATCCTTTTAATACGGAGCGTGGAGATTCCCTTGTGCTATTATAGGAGTGCATTTTAGGATTAGAGTCTTTGGAAGCTTCTCGTTATAACCATGATTTATTTTTAGTGGTTTTTCCCCATAAAGTAATATTAGATATTAAAGAGCATATATTTCAGGTGATAGTGAAAAACTGAAGATTAAGGCAAGGTATTGTGAATGCGAATGCATGAGAGATGGTGAAGATGACTCATTTCTCTAATGCACAGGGTGAAAGCTTAACTGAAAGGGTGAACAGATGAGAAGCAGAGCACAAGTGGTGTTTTATTGTCAGATCCTGGGAAATGTCATTTCAGACTCTCAGGGGAATTTTGCCTGGGCTCTCCTGTTATAAGTACAATTTGTTGTACATGAAAGAAACCAATGACAAGAGGACGGGTGGCCTTTCTCAGTGGGATGAGGAGAGCCACACATTCCGGGCAGGGTGGACTTGCAATGGCATGTACCCAAGTAGCCAGGAAGGCTGGCTGTGTCTTTTCCTGGTAGGGATGAGCCAAGGAGAGCTACATCGAAGTGGGGGAAGGTTATCTTGAGTCTACAGTAACAGACTTGGTGGGACTTACCAGATCCCAAAGTGGTGCATGAGGTTAAATCCACCCGGTGCAGACTGGAAGGGCTTTTCTCCTCTTCTTTTTGCACAAGGGGGTGCATGCTGCTGCTGGAACCTTGTGTGGTTGCAGTCATCCTGTGCAGCCCTGGAGGGTTCACATTGCCACTGTGAAAAGGAGATAAAAGCTCTTCTTTATCTACACGGCTCCTCTCAGATATATAGATGATTAAGCACACATGTTTGTACAATGTGCCTCAGCACTTGATATTATTGATGACAGGGATGACTGGGAACAATGAGTCAAAGAGAAAAATCGAAAGGCAAGGTGAGGCAGTGGGGAGATTGTGACTCCCAGTCACCAAGGCTCTGCTGACAGGCCTGCTTCCCACCCAGAAGGAAAGACCCTGACAACAACCAGGTTGCAGATGGGCCAAAGAGGTTCTGGTTGCTCCTTGTCTGATCATCATCATATGAGCTGTGCCCATCTCCTGAGAAGGCTGTCCCTGGACAGTGTGGAGCAGTGCCAGAGGAGATGGCAAGAGGCTGAAGCGAGGAGAGTCACTGGAGAGGACTTGGCTTCCCTGTGCAGACCTGTTTGATTTTCCCATTTCCCTTGGAGAAAGAAGAGGAAGAGTAGACAAAGTGAAACAAAGAGTACCTTGACATACTGACTAATTTCCATACCCCAGCCTGTGTCCTCAGGCTCCCTGCTGACTCCTCTCATTTGTACCAGTTATGCACCCAGTAAGAGGGTGAATACTGGAAGATCTGATCATATTTCTGTGAAAATCAGTGACAAGCCTTCCCTGGTGCTAGGCCAGGCTTCTGTGAGGGAAGTGCTTCTTGTAAACTAGGAAAATTGGTGGGAGAAAAACCCCCAACTTCTTAAAAATCCTTTGTGATCAGTATTTAAATTTAGCCGTTCAGGGACTTTAGATCCAATGTAAGTGGAAAATGGTTACCTTTGCTGAAGAGGGTGATTCTGCTCAGTGGGAGATGGCAGGGTGCTCCGGATCTCGTGGGCTTGAACCCAGAGGGAGGTTTGTTTTTTAGGTCTCATGTTGACTAAGTTCTCCTCTGTCATTTAGAGAGGGCAGCGTTACTGTAAGGAGGGATATTCAGATGATCGCTGCCTTGGGCCCGTCAGAAAAATTGTCACATTTTACATTAAGGGCAACCTTCCTCACACAGTTACATCTCTGCAATTAATTGTCTTGACACATGATTAGTACCTAGGGGCAAGGACGGATCGTTCTGTTGATTGGGCAGGGATGTGTTATTAATTGTATAAGCTGGCTTATAGTCAAAGGACACAAACCAGTGCTGCAGTTACTGTCACCGTGGATATTTGAAAGAGCACTGGAGATTTGTGTCAGGGCAATGCTCCTTTGCCATCCCAGTATGATTAAAGCTCTCTCACTGCAACGCCTAAGAAATTAATCTTTAAACCTGATCTCCTGCAACACCAGGTGAGCTGGTATTTCTGGTACCATGCTGCACCCTCATTATCTCTTGTTTGATTTCCCTGTTTATTGCCCCGACATAGAATGTGGCAGACGGAAGAGTACAGGCAGCTTCTCCCAAGCTGGCAGGGAGCAGTGTGGAGTTTTGTACTTAAGAAAGGAACTAGATGACCTTGACTCATTCTGAAATGGCATGATGTCCCTTTTAATGCCATTTTTTCTGCCAAGAAGTCATTTTGAAAGGAAACGGGTTCATGAAGGATATGATAAGATTTAGCAGAAGCAAATGTCAAAAACCTCAATAGTACTGATCATATAGTGTAATTTCTTCTCTCTGCATCTCAGGTAGCTGAATTTTATGGCTATTGTTACACTGTGCGGGGTCTCTTCATGGTATTAATTACCAGATGAGATAATACAATTCAAGCCTTAGACACTTCACTCAAATGAATCCTAGAGTTTTCACTGCTGATTACACACTGTTCACACCAATGAGGATGCTTTGGAGAGCAGACCTGACGCACAGGAGGCAGCCTGTGATGAGTAGGAATGACGGCTCCTTCCACAGGTGAACTTGTACAGGAGAAGCTGTGGGGTGGAGGCTGAAGGAAAGTCTGACAGCCCAAGGTGGGGGAATCTGTGAGATGTGAGGAAGATGGAGCTAAATATTAAGGGTTATTTCAGGTTAATGCTATTATCTGTGAGTTGTGCATTGCAACATCTCCGCTGACAGGAGGCCGTTCCATGCGCTGCATTTTATTCATGTTCGTTCTCTTTGTTTCCAGCTGTGTGGGCTCTGAGGGGAGCAGTTGATGCTTGCACGCTTTCAGTACCTCTCACATGAGCAGCTCCCATGTTCATTTCTAAACCTGTCCGACATCCCTGGAGCTGGTGGTGGTGCCAGGTCCCCAGTGGTGCCCAGCGTGGAGAGAACACTCCTGCCTCAGCCTTGGGGTGACCCTCCTGCCCCCAAGTCCTGCCCAGCCACATGACAAACTGCCTGCCTGTGTGCAGCTTCACACAATGCTGCCAAAATTCTTCATCTTGACAGCATCACCCTCTGCTCTCATTACTTTAGAAACAGAAATTGTCCATACCAACTTTTTAGAGTGATGCCTAAAGGGAAATGCATCTTATGTTACACACTGTTATTAAGTGCCTCAGGCACCAGCAATCTTTTTTCCTGCCAGCGTTGATTCATTAAGCAGCATACGGAAGTATAACAGTGACTGGTATTAGGTTATATCTCCCTTGCTAACCAGACTCTAATTTGTCTCCTTCATTTTTATTTCCAGTGTTTTGCATTGTTGTAATGAAGAACAAATAGCACAGGAGAAAAAGCACATACAGAACTGTAACTTTTTGGTTTGTGCATTTCTACTAGGCCCAAGTGGTTCACTGATAGGACTTTTATATATTGAAAATTCAAAAAGAAAGACTTCTTGGTCTAAAAGTCATCTGATTTAAATGGGATCTCAAATTGAGAATTAGCTTCTCAAGTTTAACCTCCTTCAAGAGTTGCAGGCATCGTACCTGGTAATGCACAGAGATGTCCAGGGCCCGGGAAGACTTATGTGGAGGCATAGGGAGGGAAAAATAGATAAACCAGATAAAGAGAAAACATCCAAGAAAAGGCATCATGAGACGTGCTGACAATTATACTCTGTCCCCACAGGAGGAAACCGCTCAAACGTCAGGAGAGTGCAGTTGGGTGCAGCTGAAGCACGGTGGGCTGCAGAAGGCTCCTGTGCTGCCTCGTGCAGAACCTGCTAAGGGCTGAGGCTCCCTGGTTTTTGCAGGGTCGTGCAACACTTCACATTTACAGTTGATCACCTTTGTGTTTGTGTCAAACCTCATGGAAACCAAATTAAAATGATGTCAACCACACAATGTACAGAGTGAGGTGTGGGACTGCTGGAGGCATGGGGCGGAGATGGACTGGCAGCCCCAGTGCACAGCAAGGCTGAACAGTCAAAATGCTGCCTGGCCCTGGGTGGATTTTTACGTCTTGCTGGTCATTTTTCTCAGCCAGTTGTGTGGAGTTTCCTTTGTTTCTGCTTCTCCTGTCTGTTACACCTGTGGTGATTGTGCAGGAGGAGAAGTGATGAAAAGCTCATCCAACAAGAAACCCCTGTGTCTCAACCCTACACCTTCCACAACATTTCACTAATGCCTTTTTTATTTTAAAGCCATGTCCTGGGAAGCTCTGGCTTTGTTGCTGGGCTCTGTGGTGCTGCCCCAGGGCTCTCGGTGCCCTGTGCCAAGAATAGCTGGGTGGTGGCAATGGCCCCTCTGCTCTCAGGGCTTGGACCCCATAACATTTCTTTCCTTGTCCTGACAGAGATGAATCCCCTGCTCCCTTTCTGCTCACATCCTGAGTGTTTAAGTATCTTCAGGTAGTAATGACTTCATACGGCTCCCAAAAAGAACTCTGAGATTAACACTGCAACAGCAGTAAAAGTGATGCAGTAACCTCTAATAAAGTTTAAGTGCCCTGTTAACCAAATACTTAATGTCTCAATTCAATTTAAGCTCTACTATGAAATATTTGTTCTTTTGAAGTGGACAAAAGATGTTTTCAACTGCAGATGCATGTTTTAAATTAATTTTTAAATTGTTGTATTAAGGTTTACTATTGACAATGAAGAGATGTGTGAGTGCTTAGAGCAAGACCAGAGCTGACACATTCTTCAGTATAAATTAATTTCTGTTATCACCTATTATTTAATCACCCATAATGTGTTTTATTCTTGTTAATAATTAATTTGATGATATTAATATTTATTATTATTCTGGCCCTCAGAAGAAACCCAGGGCTCTGGGGAGCAAAATGAGCTCTGTCCAACTCCTCATGTTCCAGCTGCAATGGAAGGGTGTGATGGTGTGGCTCCATGTAGGCAGAGATGAGCTCTGTGTCTGAATTTAAAACATAACTGAAACAAAAATGGAAAGATAGTTCTGAGAACAGGTACATTTCCCCAGGTCAGACCTTCTTGCAATGTCTCTGGTGCTCTGGATGTGGACAATCTCCTGTTTTATTTATTTTTTGTTGTAGGCAGTAATTTTGTGAGTGGTTTTCTAGGCAAAGCAGAGGTTGAACTTTTGAAGCAAATGCACACAGCATGACCTTTATGTCTCTTAGCCACTGTCAGGCTTCACTGAGTGCTCTGCACCCTGGCATTCAGTGAGGCAATAAAGAAATGAAAGGTACTAATGTAACCTTTCTAAAAATTGTTGAAATGATAGTTTAATTTTTAATCTCCCACTATGGTGTTAAAATCAGCTCAATAAACTTAGGCACTAAATTACATTCAGAAGGAGTTCAATTTAAATAACATTATGGTTATGATAGTCAGCAAATTATGTCCTAAACTGCCGCTTCAAGAAAAGAAAGACACACTTAGGGTGGGATTGTTGACCTTTCCAATTTTTGGGTAATACTTGGGCCACTATTAATTTTTCGGTAGTTGATCTGGAACCTGGTCCTTTTGTCTTGCATGTCCTGCCAGGCAATCAAGCGGATGTTGTAGATTAGCACCTCTCAGCAGCCAGGGCAGATGAGTCTTGTGTATTTCAGCTGCAGCATTGTGCTTCATGTTGTCTTTTGAAAAGACCTGTGCAAAAAAGTAGGACCAAAAAAACCCTGTTTGAAGCGAAGAGGAAGATATGAAACAAAAGAATGTTTTAAACAAGGTTATAAAGTTGTTTGATAGTGAAAATAACTTCTTGGCTTTCATATATAGTGACATGGTTTGCAGGGTGATCATTGCAGATCAGGCTATAAAATCAGGCTGAGCTTGTGGCTCTGAAGTACCTGCTGGAAACTGCACATGCCATTGGCTCACATATATTACATATAATACGTGCTGCAAACAAGTGCTGTGTGATGATTGAAGCCTGTACGTGAGATAAAAGTTAAGTAGAACAGTATATACAAGACTATGTCTTGCATCTTACATGGAAAGTATTTCTCAAACACATATTTCTCAGAATTTTTTACCGAAAATGCTCTCCTTTTGCAATCTGTGGTTATATGGCAATCTTTATCCATTGCCCTGGATGCAGTTTTGAGTTCTGTTTTGTCTAACTGCGCAAAACATATTCAGGAAGGTAAGGGGTGTGAGCCCAGCATTGGTTTGTTGGAGGTTTCAATTCATCAGAGATATCACTGTTCTACTTGTTCTCCTGCAAAATTAAATCCTCTCCCATGTAGTCAGCCTTTAGTTACTTGCAGTGCTTAGGCAGAGCTTGGAGAGGAACAATAAAACTTTAAAATAGGTGAGACCAAAGAAAACAATTGTTCCTGAGCTCTGCTCACCCTCTCCTGCCTCTGCTCAGGCTGACTGCATCTCTCACAGTGGGACATGTGGCCTGTCGTGGAGGAAGAGCTGGGGAAGAAGTGAGAAAATACAGTATTGGCCCCGGTTCAGATAGCCCAGGAGCTTTTAGTGGGGGACTGACTTTATTTCTTACAGCTGTTGGGAGGTTTCTGTTCCTTTGAAGCTTAGGAGAGCACCGTGAAGGTGGGGGAGGTAATGTTCAGTGCAGGGAAGAGGGACAGAGGAAAAGCAGTTTGCACTCCCAGGGAAAATGTGCTGAAGGGAAGGAAACCAATCTTGCCTGTGGGTGATAAAAAGATAGATGCACATTATAGACTAGTGAGGGCTATTTCCTGGAGAAATGGTGATCTCTACTAGCAGGTGAGCAGGATTGCAGTGCTAAAGACTCATTGCATTGTTCCCAATGCTGCTCTAGGGTTAGGTAATTTCACACTTCCACACTTTCTCTATGAAGAAATAATCTGCTGAACAAGTTTTACTGTATAATTTTCAATGAATATAATTTAAAAAGGTTTCAGTAAAACAGCTCTTTATGCCCCTTGAAGGAAAGTGAGAAGTAGGAGGTCAGAAATTAGTGATCTAGTTTCATATTATTAGATTTCCCCTAATCAAGGCAGCAGTGAATATACTGCAATAATAGAGCACCAACTGTGTAGAACAAATGGATTATGATTTTTTTTTTAATGGTGTTGCTATAAATACTTTGTTCCTACTATATTTGCTTCGGAAGTGAAGTATGACATTTTAACACATGTAAAGAAAGCACATAATCATATCTGCATAAACTTTTAACTTTATGGATCTGTTTAGGAATATAGGGACTTTTAAAAATGTCTCAGTTCTTTATTCTGGAAGATCAAGGCAGATGAGTGTGTTCCAGATGCTGAACTGGAGGGGGTTTCAAACCTATGGTTATACTGCTACTAGTTGAACTTCAATCAAACTGGGGGGATTTATATACCCTTACTAATGAAAGATGCGGCTTGTTCCAGGGGGTAAAACTGATAAGAAAGGAATGGGCTAAAAGTGTGATACTTCATGAAATTACCTGACATCAAATGTCTGAGAGTTAAGAGAAGCATTTCCACTGGCTTGTAGCTGGGACATGGCTTAGTAAAGGAAAAAGCATATTTTGTTTTTGTTTTTTTTTTAGTGACTGTCCCCTCTTTCTATGAAATGCAGCATGCTATCTATAATTCTCTCATTTCTTGCATTTTATTAGTTTTTTTCACTCCTTTTTTTTTCACTCAGTATTTTCTCAGTAGTTTTTCAGTTAAAGTGTGTACATTTTATCATATAATATAGAGGTTAGGTTTATTTTGCTGAAATTTTATGTAAAACCAGGAAATTTTAAAGAAGTTATGAAAATAAAATGCCCTAAAGTCTGCAAGGTTTATTCTATTGTCTCTTAGAAATTTTAGGTGAAAATATTGCAGGAAGAATAGTAAAGAAAGTGTTTCAACAACAGAAGAAAGCAAGTATTTAATGGAGTATTTATGTGAAAACGAATTAAATGAAATTAAAATCAAAATTATATTTTGCTTTAAAGTTTGCAATACAACATCGGGGTGGGGGAAAACCCCTTCATATTTGGTGAGAAGCTTTCTAAGGTAGGAAAAGAATTCAGGTCAGAGATTTCTGCCTGTTTTATCTGTCAAACAAGAGCAGGAAATTGAAGTCAAACACCTACACTTAGCAGCCCAGAATGATGTGCCTGCTACAGCCCACATGGCTGGCACTGTTTTCTCACCTGGCACCGAGTCCCCGAGTGCCACTGGACTGCCCCAGAGCAGCGGGCTGGGGTCTCTTTGGGGGGCTGGGGTCTCTCTGAGGGCAGGTCATTGCAGCCTGGCTACTTGAAGATCTTCCTGGGCACATTCATTCCTCTGTATGCAAAGCCCTAATGTTTTCTTTGGACAGCCCTGAACGTGCTTATGAATAGTTCATAGTAAAAGCTTCCACGGAGAATATAAAAGGGAATTAAATCTTAATGGCCTGATGTTTACATTTTTGGAACTACAGGTTGGAAAGCCTGAGTGCAAATTGTTCCGACACAGCTAACATTTTTGCTGTGAGGGGATTTGTGATAAGCACTGGACAAAAAAAAAAGTATCTAAGCAATCTAGTCTCTCATTTTTTCCTCCACGTTTTCCTTGTACCACTGGAAGTGAGGGTTTTCAGTGGTATTTTAGGTGACAGTTCCCTCTGCAAAATGACTGTAATACCTGCAGATTTCAGGTCCCAGGAGAGGGGAACGTGGTCCCACCCAGGCAGGGAGGTCAGGCTGCAAATGCTGTCCCCGAACACCATTGAGGTATTTAAGACACCATTCCCATGAGAGCCATGATGACTACGTGCAAATAAAACATGACTCAAGTACTCAAAGTGCTTTGTAGTTTCTTTTAAGGAGCATCTCCTGCAGGGGCAGCAGCCTCAGGGGTTTCTACCCGGCTGGGACTTGGGACCCACCTACACAGACCTGCTAGCAACCTTTCATGGGTATGTTATGCCAAGCCAAGCAGCAGGTTTCAACTCCAAATGAAACTTCACCTTTAACACGAGGGAGGATGACATTTTTTGTGCTTTTAGCTTTTTTTTTTTTTGCTCCCTACTGGCCTTTGCCATCTTAAATTTTGTTTCCCCCAGACCAAGAGACACATCAAGGAAGGCAAAGGCAAGGCTTTCCTTTCAGCCTTGAAGACTGTGTGTCTTTGTACCTGAAACAGTTTTATTTATCTTAAAATACAGTAGTAAGCCACCACAGAATCATAGAATATCCTGAGTTGGACCAGGTTATAAAGACAAAGATCACCGAGTCCAATTTCTGGCTTTTCAGGGGACAACCCCAAAAATCACACCATGTGTTTGAGGATGTGGTCCAAATGCTTCCTGAACTCCTGAGCTTCCTGAAGCTGACAGGTTTATATCCCATAAACTCTTCCTCATCTTGTCCTTCTGGCTCACCTTGCCTCTGACATAGGGGGTTCAGCCATGCCTGGCACAAGGTTTCCCAACCTACAGGGCTGCCAAGGGATGCCAGCCAGGGGGAATTGCTTCCCGCAGGCATGTGCATGAGTGTGCTGGCTCTCAGAGGGGACCCATCTGGTACAGACTGAAAGCAGTGACCCAGAGTTATGTGGATCCTCTGCATCACCTGGACTTCATCTGCTTATCTTCTAACCTTTGAAAAACCCTAATCTGCCTCAGGGAATGGCCTTAAATGCACACAGCTGTGACAGTGATACAAGGAGTAAGAGTCTCTTGTGGCATGTAAATGTTGTTGTCTTGGCCAGCTCAATTTCTTTTGCTCTTTTCTCTCAGTGTATTTGAGTCTGTAATCAATAGTGAAATTAAAAGGACATGGATTTAGTCCACCCACAGAGTTTCACTGCCCTGCTTGGGGATGCCAGATCTGCAGTGTTCTGCTAATCTGTGCTCGAATGCTGGGTAGTCCTTGCCTAAAGATTTCTGCTCTCCAAAAAACCCCATGTTTCCTATGGTTTGTTAAGAGAAGTTTCACTGGCTCGTGCTCTCATGACAAGCAGGAAAACTCTGCAGTTGATTTCAATCAGAACAGGATTGAAACTGCTGTCATCTTAGTATCTGTGTAGGTTATGAGCAGATGGTATTGCCTGACATTGAGTCCAATGCAAGATTTCTGGCTTGGGCTGAAGCAAAATAACTCTATTGCAGTCTTTCATCAGTGAGAAAAGATAACATTTAATGAGGGCATTTTTCAGGATCTGCCAGAAAAATAAAAGAAATGTAATACACATAGGTATCTTAAAGTAAGTATATGCTCCACATACATGTGGGTATGTGTGTATTTGAATACATGAACATGTCTCTTCTGTTGGGGTTTTTTTTTTTGGGTTTTTTTTTACTGCACTATAATTTTTCTTATTGCTAAAGCCTGTGATGTAGACTGGAAAAGCAAGCTGTGCCAAAAATACTAAGGCAAAACTTTCCAAGAAATATTAGTATAATCAGAATATGTTTTTTTTCCTTATTGAGATTGTGTCTGTTTTGGTGGCAGCCTGGTATGTGAAGCAAACATGCAATGAGGACCACAGTTAGTGTGGTATCTACATAAAATACTCAGTGCAAGTATATTTGTGTATTTCTCTGTGCTGAATAGAACAGAATATCACCACAATAGATTTTGAATAACTCATGAAATTAAAACTCCCAGTGCAATGAGGGGAATACCTGCTGGGCGGTACTGAACTATCTGTTCAAACAGTTAGTTTAAATTTGGTTAATAAACAACCTAAATCTTAACACCTCCCTTCCATATATTTTCCCTTTGTGCTGTTACAGGTAGATTTTTGATTGGAATCCCAAAATATTAGAAACCCTAGCTGGACAGAGAAATGTGCAGAGAGCGCATTTTTATTTTGCCATGATTAATATTTGTTTCCAGGGGAAGATGCTTGTGCATCACCACAAACTGATAGTATGGGATGATGAGGTGAGAACCATCATACAAGAAACCTGGATTATCCGATAAACTGCTCCCATTGGAATCAACTGGTACATTCTGAATTCTGTACTATGAACCTCCTGCACAGTGTCATTTGCCCCACCCTACAGCTGAGTACTGAGAAGGAAAGATTTCATTATAGACCAGAAATTCCTAACAGGAAAGCAAATTAGGACATGCTGCCAGGGCAGCAGAGACTCCTGTGCTCCTTTGTGTGCATTGTTGGTACCATGAGAAACATCTGGGCACTGTTGAAATAGATACCAGGTAAACCAAAAATACACAGAAGGACTGCAAAATCAACTTTGCCCTGTGTGTTTTGAGAGCCAAAAGCTCCACCAAAGCTGATTAGAAAAAACCCAAACCAAAATACTTAAGAGGTTACTTATTTCCAGGGAATAAACACTTACACAGGGGAAAAAAAATAATGGGTGTCAAAGAGCTTTTTGACTTAGCTCTGAAAAGCGTAATGAAATCCAGTGGATGGAATCTGGAGCCAGACACATTCAAATTGGAAACATGACCTACATTTTTAATGGTGAGTGTGCTTAGCCATTGGAACAAAGTACTCACAAAGTGGTGAATTCTCTCCTCTTGATGGCCTCAAATCAAGACTAGGTGCCTTACTGGGAGATAAGCTTTAGTCAAAAATAGTTATGCTTTAGTCAAACACATGTTACAGGGCTCGATATAGAGGTAATTGGGAAAATGTAATGGTCTGTGGCATCCAGGAGGTCAGGCCAGATGGTATAATGATGCCTTCTGGCCTCAAACTCAATGAATCTCGGAATGAATATAAATGCTATCATCTGGATCTGCATTTGAAATAATTGCAGGCAGAGATTAGACACGCAATTGCATATGGTTCAGAATTGATAAACTTTCCTCCCCTCCAGAACAAAGGCCCTTATTTATGCCTAATTACATGGTGCTGTTGTAATTCAGATAAATATCCGTTGGAAACTCAGATGCAATGTCAGCAAATCAACTTTAACTTCTGTGTGAGTGTGGTGTGGAAATCTAGTTTCTGAAGCTGAATATTCAGCTGCCGACTTGCTCACACAGGAATGTATCCAGGAAGAGCTCCCGTGTGGACGTTTGCTTTGCCCTGAGAGCACCCTGATGTGATTTAGCCCTGTCAACTTTGAAGTTGGTTCAGCTAAATCACAAAGACATGGAGGTCATGGGCTTCAAAGCAGCTGGGTGCCTAATGCTGATGACTGCCCGCGCATTGCCGAATTTTACGGGAAAGAGTTGTTGAAAAAGTAATAGCAAAAAAACTAAAACGGTTCCAGCTTCTGTGAGTAGATTTTCTTATGCTGATAGTATCACAAACAGCATCTCTGCTTGGCAATGCATCTGCCAAATAGCCCGCTCTTGCATTGCTTCTGCAGAAAGAAGAGATAAGAAATATTAACTGGCAAAAGAAACCGCATTAAAACACAGATGACTTTTAATATGAATTTCATCTATATTATATAGCTTTCAATTTTAGTGTTATCTCACTCACAAAGCATTCAAAACAACTGCACAGGTAAACAGTGAGGCTACACAGAGGAAATAACACTGTTAAAGTTCAGTGAAATGTCGTCATTTATGGTATTGTGGGCATTTACCTGGGCTCAGAAGACAAATATCAATGAGTATCATTCATGAAGGTCCATAACCTTTTGCGTTCTCAGTTCTACTCCACAATGAGTTCTGATTGATGGCACCAAACACCTAATTTCCAGGTGATCAGGAAGTTTGTTTTTTTCAAGTCCTCAGCACTGTAGGGAAATTCTCCCTAATGTATAGTATAGTATAGTATAGTATAGTATAGTATAGTATAGTATAGTATAGTATAGTATAGTATAGTATAGTATAGTAGCTAATGTGCACCTTGAAGACTGAATATTCTGAGGTGATGAGGTTTTTCCCTAGGTTATAAATTTAATTTCAAGGGGGTGAAAGCCTGGATCTACAACCACCCTCACAACTACCGTGTTCACCATTAAATCATGTCCTCAAGTGCCATGTCTGCACATTTTTTGAACACTTCTAGGGATGGTGACTCCACCACTTCCCTGGGCAGTCTGTTGCAGTGCTTGAACATCCTTCCCAAGAAAAATCTTTTCCTGATATCCAGTTAGATCTTCCCTGGTGCAGCTTGAGGCCATTCCTCTCATCCTGTCACTTGTATGTGGGAGAGGAGACTGACCCTCACCTTGTCACCATCCTTTCGGGGAGTTGTAGAGAGCAAGAGGGCCCCCTCCTTTTCTCCAGGCTAAACACAGGTTGGCCTTTGTCAATAGGAACAACGTGTGTGTCCCAGAATGTAAAGCTGGAATGCACACCTACCCCCAAACTCTATATTTATTATAACCAGCTTCCATTTCTGCCCCCTTTTCCCAAGCAGCACACAGAATATGATGACTAACATGGAGGCTGTATAAATACATGCTTATCTGTGGATTTTAAGTCTCAAGTTCTTTGTATTCTCCTTCTGCATTGATGCCCAGAACCTTGCAGCTAATTACACATTGCTAATTGTAGCCTGCTTTTCTCAACCTCTTTCATTTCAGCTAAAAGGGAAACATGATAATGGTGACTCTGCAGATACTCTACAATAACCAACATTTTCCTGAATCTCAGCATTATTTTCTTATGTGAATAGCAAATATCTCTCTGCAGATACTATTCTATACCATTCTGAATATTTTTTCAGATTACACTAAAAGTGAAAGTGACATGAAATAGTGAAAATCATATTTAAAGTTAGCTGTGTTTTAATGTGGCATTTTACCAGCTAGATATTTTGTCAAAAACTTTACAAAAGCTCCTGATCTTGAAGGTGCTTTTTCAGTACTTCTACAGGGATGGCACTTATGGTAACACTGTTGTATCAGCAAAACTACCAGTGCAGGTATTTTGGGTTTTGTCTTGCTTTATAGCCCTTTATACAAGGCCTTCCTGTAACAGTTCTGTAGTAACTTAATTTCATAAAGGTCTTGAAGGTCATTCTTATTTTCAGTCAAATAGCAATAACCGAGAATTTTAATGATGCTCTTGTATTAGTGTTATAATATTCAGAATTGTTATAAAATTCAACAATGTATGAAAATGTCATTGCTAGGGATGAATGAAGCAGCTCATCTGAAAATGAAAATCAGCCCAAATCATTCAAAAGGTGTTAAAAAACTCAGGTAATTTCGTGTTTTCTTTCTCTACTGCCACTTCTCAGGTACTTCTACAAGTTCCGGCACCTGAAATATCATCATAATTGATTTTTCTAGACAAAGGAAGTGCTTGGAGCTAATTATCTAAATTTAAGTACAGCATTTGGTACAGTGCCATGTGGGAAACTATTACCTAAAAGGGGAGAAAAAGACAGAAATCAAAGGGAGAATAAGCATGTGAGTTTAGGAAGAGATCAGTACTGAAGGAAGGTAGTAAGGCTTCTCAAACATCGGTCTTGGGCCTAGTAATATTTAACATTTTAAATTAATGATGATCCCATTAAAAAACCCAAAAAACCAAAAAACCAAAAACATGTGCTAATAGAATTTACTAGTGGCATAAGGGAGGAAGGCACTGTCACTGCAAAGACAGATGACACTCTCATTTAGGAAGAACTGAGTGACCTTGAGAATAGGATAAATTAGACAAAATTTAGAAGAATTTGACTGTTAGTTCAGGCATCTGGGCTTTGTTAATCAGTTTTCTACTATACCTGCATACTCATAGAAAACATTAAGGAAGGGAAAACACAGACTATACAAATCTGGGTATTTTCACCAGGGTAATGAAACACCTGTAATGGTGTATGAGGCAAGTGTTAGAAATCAGCCAGGATAGTGAACACAATTCACAAATGATTTGCTTCAGTTTTGGGAAACTATGGAAAAAGATTATTACAGTGACCATGGAAAGGGAAAACCTGCAGTACAGAGGAATTTGGCAAAATGAACGCTGAGGGAGGCCACTATAAATACTGCATGGGCATAAGCTCTAGGAAAAGAAAACATCTATTTAAACTGAAGGACAACACTGGCACAAGAACAAATGAGCATAAATTGGTCATGAATAAATTTAGGATAGGAATTGGAAGCAGGTTTCCAAACAGCAGAATAGCAATATTCTGCAATTGCTTTCCAGTGAGAACAGTGGAAACGACAACAACAACAACAAATCCCAAGCTGCTTTTAAGGACTTAAATGAGTTTCTGAAAGGTATTATATGATGTGTTTGGCTAAGATAGCAGAGAATTAGACTTGATGACCCAAGAGGTCTAGGCAGTCCTATCTGTCTAAGCCTGTTTTTCATGACCAGATATTTCAGAGCACTTTTAAGTACTTCCTTTCCTTCATGTATTTTTAAGATAATTTTTTTATAGCACACTGCAGGGATTGCTAGCTAGACTGATTTAGGGAAGGCGCAGAACAGTGGTGTCCAAGATATGCTGAATACTTTCCAAACAAAACAAGTGTGCAGTATCCTACAGGGCAGTGCTTTGGTGCTTGAAGAAATCACCATTTTCTGTGGAAAGTGCTGAGGACATAATCCCAACAGGAGCAGCACCCCTTTGAGCCTCAATTCTCTCTCATTTCCCTATGCTCCTAAGCCTGCTGCTCTATTTTGCATTCTCAGCCCCATGACAGAGATACAGCAGTGTGAGATAGGACGGCAAACAATGCTTAAGACCCACAAGATTAAATGGGTGAAATCCAGAGCAGTTCATATAAGTCTGACTGGATGGCAAACTGCAGTGAAGATGGCTTATTTGGGGACATTGCTCCAGCCTCCGTGGTATAGAGCTGTGTTAACATGTCATGGTTTCTCTTCTCTCAGCACTGGAAGCCCGTATGTCCTTTGGTTTGGCTTATCCTGCTTGGTGCTCTTACTGTCCGGCTTTTACTGTTACTAGAAAACCCAAATTAAGGTGCAGACCAGATCATATGCCAAGGTCAGTAGCATGGATTTTATTTAATAATAAATATAAGAGGGGGGAGAGAGAGAGAGAGAAAGGAAGAAAAAGGAAGAGAAAGAAATAGAAAAAGTGTGTGGGGGACATGGACAGAAAGAGAATGGCAGAAACAGAATGAAGAAAATATCACCCCTGTGTGGATCCCAATGACGTTTTGTTGATCGTCTCCAATTGGTCTTCTTGGTGGTGAGGGTGCCATGAAAAGCACAGAATCCAATGGAATAATGTATGGCCAGGGGGGAATGCCCAGGGAACAGTTTGACAGTCTTTTGCAGCAGACTCTCGATCTGTCGGATTGCTTTGCGTCATCTGCAATGCTGTGGTGTGAGGCCTCAGGAATGAGTCTGGGGAGCCCTTTGGGGGGGTATTTGATGAGTTATGACACCCCCTCAACTGCCTCCCATGTGGATGTCCTATGCATGTCACCTGTGGGGTTGTGGATTTCATAGCTGGGCCTATTTTGTGTAAGGGAGGATGGATGTTCAGTGCCTCTGGACCAGAGGTTCTGCCTTGCACAAAAAATCTCCCCCTGCCTCAGCTGGGGGGGAGTCTGTAAACCTGGCCTCCATAGGCTGTGGTCTCCCCCTCCCTAAACCCAGCCAGGGATGATTCTCAGCACAGCTGCTGGGTTTGGCTTTCTTGTAGATGCATTCTTTTCCCTCAGCCTGACATTACTGAACAATAGTGTCCTCTTTATCTTATCTACACACCTTAACTCAGGGTCCAAAGGTTCCAGTCAGGCATCTTCAGGGAAGGGTGGGCTTCTGTGCTTGTAGCTTCTTTACACATTTTTTGCTATAATGGACAGAACTCCTTCATAACAACGTTTAAGGCATGAACATTTCAGTCCTTGACAGGTGCCTCAGTGTTACTGTCCCTTGCTCCTAAACACAGCATTCCATGATTTCTTAAAAGTTGCAATTCCCCTAGTCAGCAGGGCCATAAAGGGATTTGTATGGAAGTCTGGGGTAGAAACTCAGTAGCTGGAGTTTTATAGATTTCTTAACCAGACTAGTAAAGTTGTATGTTTACAGCTGTTTTATAGTAACAGATGCTTCTTCATCCAAGTGCCGGAGAATGCAGGCTGGCTGGGTAAGGAGGTGACTACACATTAGGAGAGAATCTCACAGTGAAAAGTTTTATGATTTTTCTTTAGTTGAAATCTGGTGAGTGGGACAAATAAATCTGCAGAATTAAATGATTCTGGATGGTTTTCCTCTCCGGCTAATTACACACATACTTTTTCTGAAATCAGCTATTAATATTGAGAATAGGTTAAGAAATGGGAAAGCTGGATGAAATCCCCACAAGCACAGGTAGTTTGGGAAATGAGAAGAAATAGGCAGCAGCTTTACAGCTTGTTGCCATCCACATTAATCAGATTTGCAGTAGGCAGCAGCTACTTTATGTGCAAATACTTTAACAACTGGTTTAAAAAACCAAGCAGGATGTCTGAGTCCCCAGGTTCATGTAAAGGGGGTAATGAATACCTGCATAATGAGATAGAAAGGCCATAAACTCAGTGGTGGGAGTTTTCAGTCTCTCTTCAGCAGAGGTTTCTGCAGCTTTCTCAGCCTCTCAGTGCCAGCCAGGGACGCAATCACTTGCCAGGGTCTCCCTGAGGGGAAAGAGGCTCTTGGCTGCAGCTTTGCCATCAGTGACTTCGTGCAGTGCCTCATGCACGAGCTATCCTGTGACTCTCGGACCAGAAATGCCCATCCCTCAAAAGAAAAAAAACAAACTAAGGCTAGATTGAAAAAAAAATTTAATGGAAAAACTATACTGAAGATCAAAATGTAAAGACATTCACTGTGAAATGGTTGAGAGAAAATTGATTGAAACTTAAAAAGAGAAGCCATTATTTTAATTTAATTTCTCTTCCTGAAATGAGTGTATCTTAAAACTATTTTTTCACCTATCCTTAACTTCAACAAGGACAGAGCATCTGTGAGCACCTGAATGAGATTATTTCATTCTGCCCTGTCCTGCTGGTAAACCCAATTTAAAAGCAACCAATCATAACTACAACCCATACTTATTGCTATATTTTACTGACTTTTTGATCACACACACAGGTGTGGGAACGTGGCTCTTCGAGGGAGGGTGGCAGCCTCATGCCAGGGCTGAATTTAACCCTGAGCTTGCTGCAGCACCATGGAGCTGACCTGTTGGCCATAACTGCAGAGAAACACCCTCAGTTTTTCCATGGGTGGAAATATCTGTGGGGGTATAAAGCACATCGGCAGCTTGTTTGCAAACAGACCCGCGTGTGGGAGCATTCAGTTGACAAGTATACTGAGGAAATGTCCTCAGCCACAGCAGGTGAAGAGAAATGGCTCTTCTAGATGTGGCTCTGGATTTTGGATGCCAGCTCATGCCCTGCATGAAGGCAGCATTGGCACTGATGGCACTGGGGGCGATGTGAGGGGTCCCTTGCATGTGCCAAGGCTGTAGCCTGCCTCCAAATGGGAGTAATGGCCACCCCGAATTTAACAGTGAATAAACAGCATCAAAAGCCTTGAAAACAACCCCTCATGAGGTGAATCAGCTGGGGCTCGTTTCTGCGGGCACTGGAGCAGCTGGTGTGGAGCAGGGACTGTGCTTGCACCTGCAGCCTGAAGTGACTACTCTGGTCGGACAGTGACAGTGAGGACAGCTGACTCTCTTTAATAAATAAATAAATAAATAAATAAATAAATAAATTTATTAAATTCCCTGGGAATTTGTAAAACAAGAGGTTAAAAAAGAATCCTTGCTTGGGATAATGATCCCCTTGAGCTAATAGCAGAAGGGAGAAGTGTCTGGCACAGCTGCTGACAGCAGTGCCCTGGTCCTGCCCTGCCTGTCCCAGCCAGGACAGCCATTGTCCCCTGGCCATCATGTACCTCATCAGTGCCATCCCTGCCGAGCAGGAGGCACATGGCTGAAGTGGGTGTGAAATGACACCTCTGCAGGAGAGTTGTGATAGTGCGAGGATGTTGTAGCCTACGTAAAAGGAAAACAAAAAGGGGCAAAGGAAAAAAAAAACCCCACAAAATTTCGTGCTCGTTCCTCGCTCTTCCCTCAGTGCTGTCTCACCCCGTGCAGAGGCTTCAGAGGTGTGAACACATCCTGTTTACATCTGCCACCGGGACGGGAAGGCTGAGGAGCGCAGCTGGGGCGCAGTCGGAGGAAGCACCGAGCGCAGGGAGAGCAGCTGTGAGGGCACGGCCCTGGCATGGACACCGTGCCTGTCTACCACGGGGCCATCTCTCGGGAGGCTGGGGAGAAGCTGCTGCTGGCGGCGGGCACGGACGGCAGCTACCTTCTGCGGGACAGCGAGAGCATCCCCGGAGTCTACTGCCTCTGCGTGCTGTGAGTGCGGGCAGGGCGAGGGCTGGGCAGGCCGCGGCCCATCTCCAGCGCTGCCCTCCACACGCCGGCTGTGCCCACAGCAAAACGCGCTCTGGAGGTGCCATCTGCTTACACGAGCCAGGCTTTTGGCTCCCGCGCCTGGGCTTAAGGCAGAGGGGCGCGATAAGTGCTGTGGGGTCCCTTGCAAAGCAAAGAGGAGCGGGTTTTGCCTTGCAGAGCCCACGCTTCCTACGGGCAAAAAGCCATAAAGAGAAAGCAGGCAGGCACATGAGAAGGATAAGCAAGGTGCCATGGAGAAATGCCGGGCGGCTTGGCTCAGCGTGGTGTGCACTGCCTCTTTGTGCTGGATAACCTTCTTGCTTTCTGCTGTGTTCTGCTTCTCTAGTGTGCTCAGCGGTGTGCTCGGCAGCATCCCCAGTGACCCTGCCATGGGGAAAGGTAGCACCGAGTGCTGCCATCCAGAACGTGCCTTTGTTCAGGATGCTCTCAGTCCCCAAGCTGTGGCTAGTTCCACGCTACCTGTAATGCGCGTGAAATACTGATGGTAACAAACTAGGTGATAATTTTTCATCAAATAGGGTGAAAAGGGAGAGATCTGGTGTGATGGTCTGTCAGAGAGAGGGTAAAGGTTCCCCTGGGAGAGCTGGAGGACTTTATATTCATAGGACATCATTTTAATGAGGGAATTAATTGCCCTACTGTTGGCAAAATTCTTGGAAGTCCTGGTCATACTGTACTGTTGCATCAGAAGAACAAAGATGACTCTTACAGCTTATTTCAGTAGGAGAGGAACACTAGAGAAAACACTTTTAGGTCCAGCATGAAATTAGCTAACACAGGGAACTCAGGTATGTGGCAAAAAAGAAACCAAACCAAACCAAACCAAACCAACAAACAAACAAAAAAAAACAAACCAAAAAACCGCAAGAGGAAGAAGGGTCCTAAGTCAGGTTTTCCCCAAATCCCTTGAATACATTTCTGATAATATATAATTAAGCCCTGGGTGAGCATTATTATCTTCTTGTTATATAGTAGTAAATGGAGACGCACAAGAAAGTTATAGACAATCCAGAAATACACAATCCTCTTCTAGGGAAAATCTTTGTGGCAGAGAATGTACTTCTTCTTCTCTCATGAAATCAGGTGAACCAAGTTAGGTGCTCCTGCTAACAAATACCTTAACAGTGAGCTGAAAAATGGGAAATAAGTATCATCTTGAGTTAAATGAAAATGGAATAGAGATAGCAAGAGGTAAAATGTGCTATGATTCCTGTGATGGAAATAGGCAATAAAAGCAGGATCTCTTTTAAATAACAATCAGAGAAAATGGGGATATATCACCCTTACACTCAGAAGTCATTCAGTGCAGGTGAAACACTAAGGCATTAGAGAACGGGTCAGGAAGAGTGTTACAGTGCTGAATGAAACAGAGAATACTAGAATTAGTCCACCATCAGTCTAAATCAGAATGTAGGTACTTAACAATGTCTTTCAGTTGTACACAATCAGTTGGGATTTTTTTTTTTTTTGTATACTAGTAGTAATTTATGCCCTTTGAAAGAAATTTCGTGAATGAAATAAAATAGGGAAAATGAAAATAGGAAGAAATTAAAGCATTTCTGACAGTGATGCTCCACAGTCTTTGGAGGAAAAGATACTTCAGTAAGAAAGAGACTGAATTGCTTCCAGAAATTATGGGGCATTCATGTCTTCATGGTATGTTACATTCAAACAGCATTTGCTATGATAAACAAAAGGGGAAAATCAAACCAAACCAAATAAACAAATTAATAATGGTGAATGTTATGCAGGCTTCTTACAGGACATAGGTCCTTAATAGTTATTCTATAAAGCAAATTTGCAATAACATCTTGGATAAATCCAGATAAAATTTGGGGGAAAAATATTATGATGGGTATGAATTGATGCAGAAAGAAAGGTGGCTGAAGAATGGTAGAATTAAGCCTTGGTTCCAATCCTTCTTATATTAAATTCAAATTACTGTGTAAGGAATAGCAGATATGGTAAAGAGTATATCACAAAATAACTGTCAGTTTTCATACCAGGAAAGGATCCCACACTGAGATAGCAATGACATTTTGAAGAAATGTGGGCTATAAACTAGAGAGGTGCTTTGACAGGCAAAGTTTGCCAAAGCACAGAGCACTTTCATGGAGAGACTTGGAGGAGGAGGAAAGGAAGGCATGAGAGGTGGACATATGTATTCAGTAGAGAATGCTAAACCTGGCTTTGGAAAAAAGAAGCCAATGGATATAACCTGTCCAGATTCCAGTCTGAACATCATGGGCAGAGATGGAACAGGTAACAAACATGCATGTGCAGGGTAGGTCTGGCAAAAACTGAGGGAAACGTGCAGTTGCTGTATTCACTCCATAAGAAAAAGAAAATTAAAGAAAAGATAAGTACTTCTCTGCTTTTCAAAAAATACGTAATTCTAAATAAATAATGGACACTTTTAGGAGTAACAAAATTATTCAGCAATTTACATTTTGGCTCAGAATTCTTGTTGAAGATCACTGTAGAAATATATAGACATATGGAGATCAGACAAAAGATGAATTGACTAGAAGTAATGAAGGGATCTTTGAAACATGGGAAATAAAGCTGGTCAGCGATTAGATATACTTCACTAAATATCAGAGCTAAACAAAATATTGTGCATGTTTCCAATGAAAATTTCTACCAGGAGTGTATCTGTTTTATACTGCTGGTAGTGCTTCTATTGCCCTTAGAAAGCAAAAAGAGAAAAATAGTCCAGTTTTCCAAAATCAAGACCTGTTCAGTCTGTCTTCTTTCCCCTCTCCCTCCACTCCCCTGGGGAAGTAAAACAAACCAAAACAAAGCCCTTCAGCTTCCAGGTTCTAACCCTTCTTAAGGGCTCCTTTTTCCATCACAGGGGAATTACAAGGCACAGTTCTGACAAAGAGAAAAGAAATATTTATCAAAAGAGCAATTCACCATGTATTTGGAGGACAGTGGTATCATCTGCTTGAATTCACATTAGTGGCTGCTCTGCACTTCCAGCTCCAGGTATTGTAATTGTCAAGCCCTGTGATTTCACGGCATTGCTTATGCTCAAACAATGTCTCCTTTTCCCAAGAAACAGCATAAATTTGTAATGCCACAATTACCACCACATCCTCCCCCTCAAGCACCTCCAAAAAGCCCTGACATATTTTGGCAGCCTTTGAGCCTCTTAAAGCAGGCAATAAGGACTGCAGTGTTCATGGTCAGGCTCATTCACCTTTTGCTTTTCCAATTAAAAAGTGGAGCCCTGACCTTTAAAAAGGAGAAGAGTCAAAGACTTCATGAATCCCTTGTGACTGACGCTGATTTTACAGGGCAAGCATAAAAGAGACAGGTAGTAGCATAAAACCTGACCTATAGAGGTGGATAACTGCAGCAGGCAGGACCCTCTTGGAGCATTCATCTAGAAAACTCTGCTTTCTCTCTTCTTTGTTTCTCCTGAGCTACTGATTCAAACCCCTTGAATGCCACTTTCCACTTTCTGAAGCTGGGATGTGCACATGGTGTAGCTGAAAGCCTTCAAGGAGACAATGAATATTTTCTTGGTGTGACTGTCGCAAAGCACAAAGGGACCCACTTTCAAAAATATTTTAAGACCACAATTAAACTATGCATGGAACAGTAGGAGGGTTTTGATTTGCAATTGCGTGCTCTGGGGCTCTTGCAAACAGAGGTGATGCTTTTGGATTTTGGCAAAGATTTTGATACCAGATGCTCCCGAGTCTTCACTGTATGAATATCATTATTGAATTGATAATATATATTTTAAGAATGTTCGGAATATATCAACAGAAGTACACAATCCTTTCCTTGAAATTTTTGGAGTTGCACTGAAAAGCAAGATTTTTGCTGTTCCTGAAAACTGGTCTAGAAGAAATGCATATGCTTTATAAAACATACACGTTTTACCCATAAACAAGTTAGACACTACACACAGTACACCAGGGTTTTAATATCAAACCTGATTGTTCCAGGGAGCTTTCTATACTGGTCTGGTTTCCTCTTTGCTCAATGCCCCGTTTGATGTTTTTTAGCACACTCAGAAATCCTCTGTGCTCACAGCTCCTAATGAAGTGGATGGGGGACACGGGACACACTAATGGTGACTACTTCGAGGAGCAGCCTCTTAAACCCTGCCTGAAAAATGTATAAATAAAATGCCCGAGAGTGCCAAAGCCCCACGTTCCTTTACAGATATATGAGCATGCATGCAGAAACAAGCAGCTCATGCCTGAATTGGCAAAGATAAAGCATTTGTAGTTTGGGTTTTAAAATTCATATACTTGAAAATACTGAGAATGTTGGTAGCTGCTTCAGAGCTTTAAGTAAGACAAACACAATGTGCTTGTCAAACTGTATGTTCAGATGATTTGTTTGAAACCAGCTGTTCGTGTACTTTGCTGCATTAAATTTGTGGAGAATAATCAAAAACTGGAATTGAAAGCTGTTTAGAGCTCTTGAAGCAACAGTAATGGCAACAGGGATAGGCTGCAGTCCTATCAGATTTTACGTGTGCTATTTTTTCTGTCACTGTAACCACGGTGCACAAGTTCAAGGCAACGTGCAGAAACTTTCTGATGCAGCTGATACATCAGCTGTACAGTAGGAAGGTGTAGCACAGGATCATAAGCCAGCTTCAGCTTCAGCATTTCCTTTGTTTCCTATGTATTATTTTTGATAGAAATGGCAGAATAATTGCATTTTTTATAGCATTGCTCATAATCCATGTCATCATTTAAAATGTAAAGAAGAAGTCCCTCGATTCATCGTTGCTGTTGCAAATATCCCACACTGTTTTCAGCTTTTTACAATGTCTTCTACAGCACAATGGTAAATTTTACTGAGGTGAGTATTTTAGGTGCTTGCTAACCAGAGTGAGTGTTGTCTTTCCTGAGCATAACTTGGCTGATGACCTTCACATATTCCAATGACTTTTCTTGGAAGGTAGACAGCTTGAATCATGGAATTGATGAAGCTTAGTGGGAAACTAAGTTATTTGCCTGCCATAAGGTAATATCCTTCTACTTAGCTTCTCAGATTTGAATAAATTCTTACTTTATTTATGAATTTCAAGAAATTCCTCTTTGAGGTTTTGCTTTTGGCTGGAATCTCCTTGTACCAGACTGACACAAACGCTGCTCAGAAAGACTGCACACTTGCTTTTTAGGTAGATCAGCAGCATTTCTTCAGATAGTTAGGAGTGTTGAAGTGGTGAAGATACTGACAATCTTCCACAGAAATCTCTGCATAAATTCAGACCGATTTCACAAGACTTAACTTCCTCTTTTAAGCATTTGTTAATTTTAGAAGAGAAAATCAAGATAATGCATTTTCTTTATAATGCTGCAGCGTTACAGCAAGCTAATATCTGTTACTGATGCAGTATTGAGGGTAAATTTTTCCCACAAGAAGTGTTGATAAAGGAATCACATAAATACAACACACGTACATTTGAGACCATGCTTGGCTGAGTGCCTGTGGTACAGCCAGCCCAGACATGGTGATGCTACAACTGCTAACAACCTTTAGAGTGGCTCTTTTGCAGCCTAGAGAGCCACTACTGCTTTCAGAGAGTGCAAGAGGTATAGCTTATTTCAAACACATTTTATGTCTTACTCAGAAAACGGGGCACCCCCTCCTCTGACAATCAGAGGATTATTTTTTTAGCACTGTTTTGCCTAATGTGTTTCCTCCTGCGTTTTTCATCTCTAAATAAGGGTGAGGCGAACACCTAAGAGATGGAATTTCAGTCTGACATGCTGAAATGTGGCAAAGTAATAAGAAACTCACTCTGGGCAGCATAATGTTCAGAACCACTGTTTGTAAGCTACACCATGGTCTGGTTCTTAAACTGTGTTGTAAAGTGAAATTCCAAGGTAAAGTCAGGTTGTAAATGTACCAGGTAAGAAGAACTGATTGACATAATGCAATGACATCTGAAGAGAAAGATACGTATACAGAGGAAGAAATTGATGTAATTTATTGCTGATATGTCTTTCCCTTGTTTCTTGGTCTTTCTCCCCTTTAATTTGTTCAATTTTGGGCTCAGAAATGAGTAAAAATTAATTTAATAAAATTTCCCAACTGAGATGCAAAGTATTTGGAAATTATTTTCCAAATACTAATTCCAAATGATAAACTATACCATGCAGCTGAAATGTCATCGTTAATTTTAATCTGCACCATGCATCTAATGTCCTCGGGCTATTTCAATGGTGCAGAAGATTGTAATAATTCACCTGTTAAAGTAAATGCAGCTTTAACAGGTCTGATCACAGCTGAGAAGGAGGAATGGAGGGGACAAGTAGACAGATGGTGTTTCAGTATGTCATCTGTGAACAATGCCTTGGTAACTCTTTGGGAGGAATTATATGTCTATAAAGAAAAGAGAAACTTATAATATAAAGTGCACTGGTTCCTGTAATAGAAACTTCTAGGTTTTCCTTTGACAAAGTTTTCCAAGGGGAAGTATTGAAACAGAGACTGTGTTAGTGCAGTTCCCAGATGGTATAACATATCCTTTCCTATGGAGACCAAAAAAAAAAAAAAAAGTGAGATGTCATAAAAATGTCATTAGTGGTGACCAAAGCACTCTTTCATAAGTGCTATCTGGTATTGTCCTGACAACAATGGCCCTTTTTTGCTTCTCCTCATCAGTATTTTGGCATTTTTTGCCTATGACCAAAAATGTTTAGAGGCTCATTCATCAAAATATTTATGATTTCTCCTGTCCCTTGAGCTTCACTGACAGGAGAGAGAAGCTTTGCTGTTGTGAGTGAGGCTGTGTCTGTCCTTGGCACAGGTGAAGGGATGGGGGAGCCCTTCAGTGAATCTTTACCTGGCTGTCATGAACTGTTCCTCATCCAAGATGTGCTGGTACACCCGTGTCACTGAGAGTGCTCTCTGAGATCACACCACATGGAGGAACATTGTATCTCACTAGGAGCATTTTTTTTTTCCCTGAAGAGACTAAAATGTAGAAAATTGAGCTGTCCTTTCACGTTAGCTGGGGAATTTCTCATTTCCTGAGACCTAAGCTTCAGTAAATGAACTTTTTTCACCTGCTTTTGCCCAATGTTACATGCTTTACTCTTTGGAAGGTAATGTCCTCTACAATCTCAATTTTAATTTGTTTATTTAATTTTTCTTTTAAGAAAAACACCTTGATCTTCCTTCAGCCCACACTGATCTTAGTTCATGTTAGGTAGATTAAATCACAAAAAAACCTTTCTCAAGGGTGGCTTATGCCCATGTAGCAGTAAACTTGGCTCAAAATCATATCACTTGTAAATGCAAGGTAAAAAACTCTTTGCAGTGGTAATGAAGTAAGTTCCTGCTGCACAACAGAAAGTTTTGATAAGATCACATTCATTGGGAGAGTACTTATCAGAGGAGCTGTAATTCATTTAGTGGAAACCGTGGTGCCAATGGAAAGTAGTTCAATGGGAAGACCTAGCTGTTCACCCTCTTAACAAAAGCATCTTCTTTCCTTTGTGCATTGCCTTTGAAGAGGCAGATGTGGATGTCTGGGTCATCTCCCATTTTAGTTTCTCACTTTCCTGGTGGCTTCAGGGCAAATAACAGATGATAATGTTCTGTTTTTCATCTTAAGCATGGTAAAATCTCTCAGACCTATCAGACTTTCCTTCTCTGGAGAAACATGAACATTTGCCAGGAGAGTGGAGAGCTCTCACTTGTCCTCCATGAGGCTATGATTACAATGTTGTTCTCTTCCCATTCTCCACACTGTGCTCAAATCATCCATCTTCTCAAATTCTTGTTTGCTTTTGAGAACCTCATGGACTTTTAATCTGAGCTATCCTTTGTGCTTTCCCTGTGCTCAGCTGAAATATTTGACAGTGTAATTTTTTGAAAAATGCAGGATAGGTGCCTATCTTGTATTTCACCATACTTCAATTCTGAATATTATTTTATCTGATGTCTATTTTTCAATTCATTCTGTTTAGCAAACCTTTCAGGCAGAGCACTGAGAGCCAACAGTCAGCTCAGAGTCAGAACAAGCACTGCAGCCCCTCAACCTCTTTGACTCATGCAATATCTTATGTAGAGAAAACAATGAAAGAAACAACAAATGGCAGCTTTCCAGACAACTGCACTATTTGTGGAAAAATCAGATTTTAAAGGGACTGAAGCAGTTGGAAAAACATTTCTTTTGGGAAAACCAAGAACCAAGCAAGGGTAGTAGAATGACAGAACCATAAAATGACTTGGGTTGGAAGAGACTTTAAATATCCTCTAGTTTATCCAGTTCATCTAATCATCTAGTTCCAACTTGCCCTGATGGGGGCAGGGATGCCACCCACTCTACTAGGATGCTCATGCCGTTATGCACAGTGTAGTATTGAAAACAGAAGGCAAGAGGATGAGTTTTAGATGTATAGATACTGAGTCTGGTAGATTTGAGACTTAGAAAAATATCACTGCAGAGAAGGTTAAATACCCACTTCAAAGAGATGGAACTAAATGCCAGGACCTCTCTGGTATTTCCCAGTACATTATGGCCTGTAAAATTCTCATTTCAGCAACCAAGTATTGGCTGCTGTTCTATGTACTTAGGTACAGCAGAGTTCCTTGTGATTTTTATAAAAAGATTAATGTGAACATCATATTATCATGAAAAGCTGATGACACAGGCTGGGCTCTGTCTTTAAGAAAGAATATGATGGTACAAGGGTCTGAGGGCCCTAAAGGGAGACACTGGATTCCCTGAACTGGAACATATACAGTCTAGGGGCTAAGAGGAATGTGCTTTTAGCCAAATGGGCTTGAGCTGTGGCCTCAAACACCACTGACCACGGTGCCATGGCACGGACAGGAAAGCAGTTCCACATTCTTCCCTCCTTCTGCAGCTACAACAGGTTGTTCACATCTCTTCCCAGGGTCCAAATCCCTGATGGAGTGCAGCTTGTTGGGGAAAAGTAGGGGAAAGCAGTGATGGCTGTTTTCCTCCTTAGGTTTCCATGAAATGAGCATGGCCAGCTGCTTCTCATGTCTGTCTGGTGGCATATAGGTCTGGGGAAAAGGCTGGACACGAAGAGGTGGATGAAGTCAGGGTGGTATTGTGGGGCAGTATCAGGTACATTCCCATACTTGGGGTGAGGAGGGTGCATGGTGTCTCAGCTGTGCACATGGAGCTTGTCCCTGCAGCAGCCTGGAATGGCTCCGTGTCCTTCACCTCTGTGTCTAATCACAGTGGGAGTCAAGTGGTGGGGGAAGAGCTCACAAATCACCACAGGCATTCTGCTCCCACTTTGTGGGCTTCTAGCAGAGTGTCAGCTCTTAACAACTTCCTGCTTGGGCAAATGATACCAAACAACACGTTGCAAAGGTTGCTGTAATGACTTTTCAACAGGAACTTTTCCAGGTGCCATGGCACAGATCACAAGTAATTGCAATCATATGATGTCTGTGTGTTGATGGTTTCTCATATCTGGGAGTAACTGACACAATGCCAGGTATAACTGGAAAGAAATAGAGTATATTTCTGCTTCCTTAAGAATAAGAATTGATGGCCAAAGAGGGAATGGTCCCTAAAATCCTGCTGTGTATTCTTGTAAATCCATGTAGTGTGAAGTAGAAGCACAGAATCATAGAATATGCTGAATTAGAAGGGATCCATTGGGATCATTGAATCCAACTCCTGGCACAGTGCAGGACACCCCAAGAATCACAACATGTGCCTGAGAGCACACTCCAAATGCTGCTTGAACTCAATACAATCTTTCTGATCTGATACCATCTGAACTAATGTCCCATGGAGCTGGTATTATTAGATTCTGAGCTAAATTTTTGGATATTAGTGTAGTAATCTACCATGTAAATCATTCACTGAGTTGGGTTCATGAGAGAAACAGGAGGGACTCTGGCACAAGTTGTGCCTTGTGTTACTAGTCCATGGCTCCTTATTCCCCAAAGATTCTGATTTTAAAAGAAGGAAGATTCCATACTCTTGTCTCTTTTATAAGTATTTGAAAATCAGGAACATTTGGGCAAAGCAAAGAGTAATTGTTTCGACTCCTTTTTGTGGGTATAGCTTTCCAAATAAATTACGGTAATGATGTTGCTTCTGTTAACATCTGCATTTAAATGAGTCACAGAACAGTAATGCTACCTGTCAATAATTCACCTTCTCTTTTAGCAGGGAAAGTGTTTCTGGTGTGTGTCAGTGTAAGGACATAATTGAAAAAAATTAATAAAAATGCTGAGGAAGGAATGAAAGCAATGCCACTGAACCTAAAATAACTCAATACTGCTAAACTGGATCTGAGTCAGACCAATCCCTCTCATTCCAAAAAATCCCAGTAGGCCTAATACTGTATTTAGCCAGTGGGTTTCTTAGTTACCTAGAGCCTTTAGAGGTGAATTCATTTTTAAGGAAAAGTTAGCAGATGAGCTGACTCTCACATAACAGTGTAGATCTTGTGAAAACTGTCAGAAGAAAAGAATAATAAATACCTA